>MU012846.1:69898-81624 GCA_011074415.1 Stictonetta naevosa | reverse complement strand
CTCCAAATTGTGCCACTGGGAGCATTCCTTTTTCTTCATTTTTAAGAGAGTTTCTCAAAATCTTCATGCACCAGCTTGCACCCAGGCACTTCTGACTACCCTGATACTTACCTGTTTTTCTCCTCCCTCCTGTAGAACAAGTTTCCTATATTTAGAGATGTAACTTCAAAAAAGTTCCAAAGGACTTTTTTTATTTTTTTTTCCCCCAGGAACACTCACAGCATTTACACAGAAATCTAATAAAAAAAATGAGTTCCTAGAGACAGTGTTTGCCAAATCTAGACGGCCATGCCTCATGACCTTGCCTCATGCACACAGATTGCTTCACAAAGATTTGCAACGTTTTCTTATCCGTAGAACTGTCTTTCTCAATTGCAACAGAAATAAACTAGTCATTTCTAAGATTTTTGAAGAATAAGCTTGGATCAGTTTTCTTTCCTAAGGTCATAGTGTTCTCTTGGTCCCTGATATACTAGCTGGCCTCCTAGGCACTGAGATCACTCTGATGATTCAATGCCCTCCATACGGAGGATGATTTTTACAGGCCAGTTCAACAATGAAGCCTAACTTCCATCAAATAACATCTATGCCCTGCCAGACCAAGCAGCTCCCAACTGTACCCTCACTTCCTCATCTCTGTCAAACATTTAGCAGCCAAAGGTCACTCACAGCTCCGAGGGCTAGGAGCTGTGCCAGCATTCAGCAGGGAATAGGACTACACAATGCTGAAAGGAGTCTGACTTCTTGACTCTACACGTGACAGGCAAACTATATAGAGCAATTCCTGGGAATTATTTAACAATTGCAAGTGGAAAGGACAAAGCTTGGTTAGTTCGGTCAAAAGAGGAAACGTGTCTTGGGGAAGCAGGGATACTGTATAATGAAAGAGAAATGGGGATTTGGAAGTCTGACAGATAGTGTGGAGAGCATTGAATTAATAGGACGAAGGCACAGAAGTACTGATGTCAAGAACACTTTAAAAGTGATGATGGCAATTAGATAGGATTATTTTGACCAATTTGTAACATTCTTCCATGTAACTTATAAAACAAGAGTAACCATTACTTGGCCCTACAACAGTTAAGGTATCGATGCATGTCAGATAAATAAGTCACTACTGATCAGCTGCTTTGCTGTGTTGGTTGTAGCACGTTGACTTATCTCTAAGGGATATCTCTGCATCATGACACCACGTAGGCATCTAAAAAAGCTGCATCAGGCAGAAGCTGGTACCTTGAAAATGTACAGTGAGCTGTGATTTTAATATAAGCTGGTGACTTCTTCAGCAGTATACTGTGGAGTGCTTCCCTATTCCAAGGGTGTGCAGCGCTGTATCAATGTGAACTATGACTATCCCAAACCTTTCTTTCCCCACCTCTGTCATTTTTCTTGTTCATAATCCAGGATGACAAGTCCTTAACACATGACTGCCTGGATGATTAAGGAACCAGAATCTTCCCTCAAATGCCCTTCACTTTGCACCAGGAGGCTAAAATAAATACCAATCAAGTCTTTGATAGGAACCGCTCCACATGGAAAGAAAATATTTCTACATGGAAAGAAGATACTGAGCAACATTTTGAATTAGTATTTCAGCACTCCTGGCTCTTGCTGAGTGAGAAGAGAAAGTAAGCTAAAATAATCAGTGACTCACCCCTTTATGTGATACACTCACCCCTGACAGATACAGCATATAGCAGCCAGTTAACCCTCCGAATAAAGCTTTTGAGATAATGGCTGACTGCAGCAAGAAAAGAGCATGGGCTTCCAAATCTTTAAGGGTTTTTTGCCCTAAGGTCTGTTTCCAAACAATCTTAAAACTTCAGCAATAGACATGAGCAATAATTTCTAAGATTTTTTTTTTCCCTTTTTCTTCTGAGAAACATGAAAAAAACATAGAAGTGGTCTATCAGGGTCTCTGTATCTCATTTTATTTCCAAGGATATTCCTACCAGTTTGGCAGTTGAGATCTCTTAACTATCTGTATGATGTCTTGTGGCTTCTTAGTCTCAGTCTGGGAGGGATGGCTATTTCAAACCAAGAAATCCCACAAGATGGGTTTGCAGTGTACAGTCGTTTCTAACATACTTGCTGTTGCTGAATGGATCACACAGTTTTTGTTCACCAACATCAAAATCTTTCACTTATATGAAGAGATTTATGTTATCAAAGTATCAAGGTGTTATAATTTTGCATCTTAAGGACACTCCTTTCAAACTCCATTGCCAACATTTTGTCGGTGATTTGTGTTGTATAGTTACCAGGTACACAATATACAGGTTACACAGAGGTAAAATACAAGCTCTGATTTGCTATATATTTGAGCAAGTCATAAAAAATAGTGACAAATGCACGAAGAGATAAAATGTATTATTCAACAACTGTTGTCACTTACATTTTTATCCAACACTGAGGTTTAGAAAATAAGACTTCTATGTTTAAATCTAGTCAGGTAAACAGGGGATTTTATTTATTTTTAATAGCTATTTGAATGAATAATTTATTCTCTGAAGCTACTGAAAAGAATAGCTGAGATCTTTTTCAAGAATGGCCAGCTTCTCTTTTCCTCAATTTCCTGAAATATATTTCAAAATTAATGGATCAAGTTATTACATTTTGAAGTGAGTTCCAGGTCAGAAATATACATCGTTGCAGTTGTATGTAATCCACCTCTCCAAGAAGGTAGATTTAAGACACTTCAGTCCTCATCATTTCCTTAGTAAATAGCTAAAACAACCTACACTCAGCATCCATTACCGTATGTTCTACTCTGATTCACAGAACTTTCCCCACATAGTGCCTAAAGAGCTTACATGTGACTTCACGTCCATAATTCAACCTAAAGATATATAAATTTAATTATACATGATAGTATTTCTACATGTAAAGTAGAAACAGAAACCAGAACTTTGTGATTTTACTTGTTCTAATGAAAAACACTCTCTCTTTTTGCTCCAGCAAAACCTTAGCTCCTACCTTTGCCCCTGGACCTTCATGTCTTCCCAAGCATAATAAAATTCACAAGTAACAATAATCACAAGTACATATCCAAATTTGAGTGCTCAAATTCGTCAGCTGTATCATAACTAAGGGTCCAGTGGATCTTTATCGCTTTCTAGTATTCTGACATCTCTGAATAATATAAGCAGATGTGTAGCGGTTTTAGCATGACTGCCAGGTACCTAAACAACAAAAAATCTGTGCATGGAAATGAGCTGAAATATGGATATCATTTCCAAATGGGGAAGGCGCTTATTGTTTCAGCTCTTTGAGAATCTATTATGCCAATTCCCACTGTCTTCAGTGATGCCTACCTGATTAAAGAAGAGCTGACGTGTTGAAGGTTTCCCAGCTGCTAAGCTTAGCCACAAAGTCACTGATGACTTCAACAGATGGTCCTGCTTTTAGACCATTGAGAACTTTATGAGCTATTTATCCTCCTTCAAGCAACTCATAATCTGAAATAAGAAACAGAGTGTACTAACGTATTTTGTTACAAAATGCTCTAAGACACGTCTTCCCTGAGTGGCATCCAAACACTCTCAACTTGAATAAAATTACTATAGTAAAAAAAAAAAAATCAGCAGAGTTTAATTTTTGTTGTTTGGTTGTTTTTAAGGACCAGTGAAACAGTTTGAACAGTACTATAGAATGAGAACATTTTTCTTCTCACATGAAAAAGTCAGGTTTAGATAGGTTTCGTGGAAGGAGCATTATGGATGTTTTAAGGGAGCCAGTTCTCCCTTTCCACCCTCTTCTTTTTTTTTTTTTTTTTTTTTTTTTTTAAATTTCAGAGCCACAACAGGGCTATTAAGTAAATAAAAGCTTTCTCCAAAGCACTCACTGGGAGTCAACCTGACTACAGTTGTTCTTGTCTAGAATCCGTGATTAGACAGAATCATAAGAAAATCTTTCATGCAGTTTTTTAAAGCACAATTCTTTTGCTGACACAAGACAAAGTTAATGAGACAAAGAACCAAATCTTAAATAGTGTATACTTTTCTGCAATAAATGTTTCTTTGTGTTTTCTGAAAAAGCAATTGAAGCCACCATATCTTTAGTCCAGTAATATCTGAACATGCATTCATAAGTGTTATAATGTATACTCTATAATAACTTGTGGGATCATATCCAGTCTTAATTCTACCAAAGAGTTCAATGAGGTTCCCCACACATGGCATTTTAATCAACAACCTGTTTTTCCAAACTGTATCTTAGTGTTTACGAGTAGTAAGTCTCTCCAGCATGCATAAAGGAGGACTCTGTGATCTGGGACCATAATGATTAGGAAGCTGTGTCTACAGGTTACTGAAAGACAATTGAAAAAAGTGGGAAAATCTTATTTTTCCATTCACTCATTTGCTATTACCTTTACTACTTTTTTCAAAATGTGAGAGAGTTAAAGAATGCAATCAATTTATTCCCACACACTCACTCTTTCTGTATTAGCTACTTGGTCAAACTGGCAATAAAGGATACTCTATATCCTGTACAAGATACTTATCTTTTAGATCAGGTCTTAACTCATCCTTTCTTGTTGTAAATTGATACTTATCTTTTAGATCAGGTCTTAACTCATCCTTTCTTGTTGTAAATTCACCTGAAATGATGTTGCATGATGATGAGTAATACCACAGAATCTAACCTACCTTTTTTTTTTTTTTTTTTCCAGGCACCTAAGGTGCATTAATATGAGTTTACTTTAGAAAGACTATCTGTAATGTTATTGCAAAGACATGCATTGTAAATGTCCAGTTCTAAACCATCATCTGTTCTGTTGTGTTTATTACGGCCTCTGATAAACCCATTGCAATAACTATGGGTTGATACAGAGGCATCAACAACTCTCATCAGCAGATCTGCAACTTTCAGCAAAAGCACAGGAGCTTGTTAGTTTTGGGTGCTAAAATTCCTCAGTTTTTAACGGTGTATTGAAGTTGCAGGTCAGCATTACAAGTTTGTGTTTTCATAAATAATTCATTTCCTATTATTGAGCATTTATGAAAAAAAAAATCAAAAGGGATGGCAACGTGTTCCAGTCTCAGATGAAAAAATTGCAACTATTATTCTCCATCTCTAGAGTATGTTTGTAATAGTGTAACCCTAATCAAACTTGCTATGGGGTTTCTGACAAGCTATTTCTTGCTTAATTCTTTTTCCTTTCTGCACCAATAATTTTTTTATTCTAAACATTTACTATTGAATAATAGAAGCCTGCTGTGAGATCATTCCCACTGATTGAAGGCTGATTATTTTCATATAGCAGCTGTTACTAGGTATTCCATGTCCTTAAGCTCTATCATTTGAGAGGAATCACAGATCCATTTCTTACTGTAGATCATGGCATTTCGGTAACTGTGAGCCTGCTGAGCTAATTTTCTACAGAAGGGGAGTGGGAGTTCAGCTTAAATTAATAATAATAATATCTTGTTTTAAACATATTCAAGTGAACAGAAAGTTTTCTAGGGATATCATAGCAGGGATATTGAAATGAAGAATTCATTGAGGGATAAAAGCTTTGGAAAGAGCACAACAGATCTATCATCTTATTTTGGTGAAAGTCCAGTCTCATTCTATTTAGTATTATTGGACAATGTTTAGTAGGTCTTCCATTCTGTACTTATATTTTCTTGGCTTGGATTATCCTTCATGTATTTCAGTAGCTTTGTAAACATTCTGGTCTTAAAATGACCACTAATGGCCTACTAATGAAATTTCAAGAGGTATTTTAACCATTGTATATGCAGACTCTAATATTTCTTTATATCTTAACAAGCTATAAGACTGAGAAGCAGACTTCAGGTTATAGTTCTTACAGTAAAGAATTTATGTCTCAGTGTAAGTATACACCTTATAAATCCCAATTTAAGTGAAAGAAGTGTTTCTGTGAAATTGATCTAATGCTGTTTTCTAGGAAAGTGTCAATACACCTCTTTGAAATGGATTGAAGTGGACAACCAAACATAGTCCATTTTAATAATGATAAATAGGTATATACACACACTATGGTTAAAAAAAAAAAGACAGTATGAAGTCTGTAAGATGTTTGTGAGACAAAAGTTTGTTAGGTCATAGATTTATGATAAGTTGAGCTTATTAGTTTCAGTTACATATGTTAACCTGCTGACACTAACGTCCTTTCAGATAGAAAGTTCATGGCCCAGAGGAGGAAGTAAACAAATGCATCACTTTGTAGAGAGATTAGTTTAATTTATGTTGTCAGGGCAGGTGAAGCGTACCAAATACAACAGGATCTAGCCCAGAAATCTTGACCCTATATGCCCAGTAACAACTGATACAGGGACCTACAAGAAGATTCCTTATTTGCTGAGTTACTTGATATCCCCAAATAAGTACTCACTATGTCTCCTATACCTGTCTTTCCCCTTTCACCTCATCCCAGAGCAGCTAGGTAAAAACAGCAATGTGTATAGTAATAATCTCCTAGACAGTTCCTGATAGCACAGTATTTCCCCTGACTTGAATACTTAATTTCAGATTCATAAATTCAGATTTGGAAACAAACCATCAAGGAATATGCAATAAGTGTTATATGTTTATGAGAAAGTGTTCTACCCATGGGGTTTCTTTTGTCCCCATTTCCTCTCTAACAAGTTCTGTGTATTGGTATTTCCTTGTGAACAATGGTACTAAACCGTACAGGTGTACTAAGTTCTCCAATAAAGATGTCAGATGGAAGAAAACATTTAATTCAGTTGATAAAATCCCATCATTTGCAGAACAAAATAATTTCATCCTTTTGCACACAGCTACTGTCTGTAGCTATGTGGCTGTGTCTGATGTGTGGTATGTATGTACAGGTGCACCAACAGATACCGCTCACTGGAGAATGAGGCATGATGCATATCACTTATGAGATCTATTAATAATTCTCCTTCTGGCAATGACAGTGTTTACAGTGTGCTGGGGCTCTACTTAATGTTGAAGTTTTGAAAGTGAGAAAAGACTTGTCTGCTATTTTCAGATTCTGAAAAACAAAAACACATCAGGGTCAGAGCCTAGACTATAAAATTTTAGCCCGAAGCCTGCAAGTTTCAGAAAGTTATGAAGAACTGGAGAGAAAAGGTGCAACAAAACTTCACAGACTGTAACTGCAGATCTTGATAGCTCTCCAGCTGCAATGTTTAAGTGAAAAAATATTATTTGTATTTCTTCCTTTTAAAGAGCTACCACAGATAAGAACAAATTTAATAATACATTAAAGAAAAAAAAAAAAAAAAAAAAAACAGTTCAAAAATAAGATGTGACAGTGCTAGGTTAATTGATTGGACTTGGTCTTAGAGTTTTGTTTTTTTTTTCAACTTAAGTGATTCTATGAATGCAAGAATAAATTTGAATTATAGCCATAGTTACATAATTAATAATGGTATACATGTAATTAGTATTTCTATATAACAGTGTTAATAGCAAATTAATTTTATGTCAGGATTCTATTGAATTACTTCTTACTCAAAAAGAGCTAGAAGGCTGGGTGTGGGATTTCCTCCCTGCCACTTCAAAGTTTATGCTGAAAACCTCACTGGACAACCAAGAGAAATGCTAGTGTTCAGTAGGATTTTCTTCCCAAATCCTTTTTTAAAAAAAAAAAAAAAAAAAATATTGGTTGTGATTTGGATTTATCTCACCTGATCCTCAATGCACTATGTATGATAGACCTATACTTCCTTTAGTCAAAAGAATAGATGACAAATGTTTCTATCCTAAAGTGCATTTCTAAGGCAATTTGCTACATTTCTCTATTGCTTAAAAAAGAACACTGGATAAGTAGTTTCAACTAGAGAAAAGTTAGACGAGTCAAATCTAAATGACAGTTGCATTGAGAGATGCAAATCTTCATAAAGATGAAGATACAAAGACATCAAGTGAACCCAAAGAAAATGAAATTGAGAGTTGTACTTCAAATATCAGTACAATCAAAGTAACCTGGCTTGGGCCCAAGTACTGATGGTCCTGGGTCCAGTATCATCATCTCCAGAGTATTCCACAGCTATCCAGCCACAAATGCACCCAGGAAGCCTTCTAGGCTCAACCAACTGCACTGAGTAGTTTTCATGGGAGTTTAGTCACTTAAAATACATGAAATTGACTCTGAGGATGACCATATTTTCAGTACTGAAAATCAGCACTGAAAGAATCTATTCCAGTAGGTCTAACCAGCTTAAAATTCTGTTGAAAGGCTTTAAAATGAAAGACTATAATCAAAACAGACACTTTCTTGAATTCCAGGCTTCAGCACTTCAGAGAGGTACATCAAATTTGAGATTCTAGGAAACTGACTTGCTTTATTTACCTTTCTTTCATAATTTATTATTACCCATTTCCCCAAAACACGTATAGGTCACATGTTCAAAACCACTGACCTGCAAAGTATTGCCTTTTTTTTTTTTTTTTTCTTCTTCTCTCTCTCTCCTCTTAAAGCCTACAGTCTCTGACCAGTGGATTTCAGTCAGCTATATGATGCTTCAATATATTTTTTCTCTGTTGTCTCTTTATTGGAATAAGAACTAAAACAGAACTGGAGCAGGTATATTTTAAACGTTTTTTCAATGTTACGTCAGAAGGAACTGAAAAGCTGCACCAAATGAAGCAATTTGTTTTCCAACTAACAGTTCTGTAGGGAACATTAGATGTCAAATGAATTAGGTGATTTCCAAATCATTAGACATTCATTTATGGTATACACAGAATTTCCTTGGCTCTGTTTAGGATGCTCTTCCTAAGCTTTAAGAAAAACACTTCAGAAAACAAAAAGCCCAGAAAATATTCAGAGAAAGAATTTCAACAAGTTCTTGTCCATAAAGAAGAGACTTGAATTCAGTGAGCTTTTTTTGGTTTGTTTCTGTTTGATTTGTTTTTACCATGATAGGGAATAACAAAGGACAAGAAAACTTGAAACAGGGAGGATGATTCCTGTACACAGGAGAAAAAAATAGGCATGTTTTCTCTGGGGCAAGCAACGTATTGCAAAGAGGTAGGCAAGGCTGCAGTGGGAGTCCAATTAAGAGAACTATGCAGTGAAGGCACAACCTTTTTTCACGGTCTCAACCAAAATATGTCAGACTGCACTGAGAAGAATGGAGAATTAAAGGAAATAGAGGGCCACTAAGAAATAACCAGATATACTTTTTTTTCTAGTGGATGACTAGTTGAGTATGACTGAACTGAATGAACTTGGACTGTCGATCCATTCTATAGTGAAGATAGATCTGACTAGCAAACTACTGGAAGCATCAATTCACTGTTTCCTCCAAAGGTCTTTATACTGTGCAATGCAACACACAATTAGACACATCACAAGCTTTAATGAAGCTGCACTAAAGCAGGAACATAACACTACTTTAGCCAATATCTCAGTGCACAAAACTTCTACCTGACTTTCCTGAGGTCTCTGTTGAGTCAGTAAGCAGTCTAGCTGAGAACAAGAAAAGAATGCGTATCCCTTTTCCAATCAGTTATATAGGACTGCAGTTTTCTGAAGAGCTATTTACAAGCATTTAAACAATTCAAAAAAAATCTGCTAAAACTTTGTGGTCGCTCATTAAGAGAATGACATTAGGCCATAGACTTTATCCGTAATGTTTTAGTTTAATGCCAGGAACAATTAAGTCACTTTAGTTTGGTTCCTTTGGGATTAAGAAAAACATAGCTGCTCTTCACTCTTCCAATGACTTGTTTCACTTGTAAGCTGAGGAATGTTATGGTTTCATGAGGTAAAAATGGTCATTTTAATATAGTTCATTGAAACAACATCTCTTTACACCCTTTACAACTTTGATAATCACCTCGGTCCTTTAGAATACACAAAATTATTCTGTTTTGGGTAGCAAGCCAGAATATTGGTGTTGTTTTGTAATGCTTTTGTTTGTTTTGTTTTTTAATTGGGACATTTAATCATTAGAAAATTAGAAGCAAAAACAAGTTCTCTTCACAAGTCATAATGGGGTTTTGAAAAACAGACTTTTACAGCTATTTTTGTTCTGTATGTACACTATTTTAATAAACAATTTTCAGTATTGTCATAGATTAATAAGCCAAATCACTACATGAAAACCTATCAGAGCATATAAATACAAGCCTCTGATCTCACAATAAAACCTGACAATCTGATTACACAGCCTTACAGACTTTTCTCTAAAGGTCATTTCAGTGCCAACTTTGTTTCTCTCCAGAGACAATATTGTTGCAGTGTCTTTTTTTTCAGATTACTCCTGCATCTTTTTTTAGTCTTATGATTGCTAGCAAAGGGACAATATAATCATTTCTATTTAAGATAGGCTTGTAAATAAAGTCAAGACTTCATTCTTATTTCGTTACAGAAGTCTGTCTCGGCTGTCATCTCCTTTAATAAGTTTCCTGCATATCAAATTTCTACTACCATAAAACCACTATGGACTTTTTAATGAACTTCTGTAAGCTCAGCAAATTCAAATTTCATGATTTTGTTACTGACATGTCTTTTAGTGCCAACACATTGGTAGAATTAACAGAAATTTCAAGCACCAATAACTTTTCTGTGTCATTTTACAGACTAATTTCTCCAGCCAAATTATATTTTAATTATACCTCCTTTGATTTTCTTTGGATGGCCCTTCCAGGGTCACTGAATGTCAATCCCCATCACAGGCAATCATACTGGATACAGCTCCTTCTGCTTCTTTAGTCCAGTGACTTTATTTTGTTGATCATAATTAAGTACTGACTACAAGCTAGAATCTCAATGACTGTTCACAGCAGAAGAGTCCTATATCAGGTTAGGAAATTTACACAATTTACTTTGTTTGAATACCAACTGCCTGACACACACTGGGAGAGTACTTTAGAAAACTTTGTCCTTTCTAAATACCCCTCCTTAAAATCCTGAAAACCTTCAGTGTGGGAGAGGAATGACACAGGGCTAGAAAAAGAAACCTAGCATGTCCAGTGGAGAACATAACACATCATAAGAAGGTCTGAATAATGCCTTGCCCTTTGTGATCCCAATTGCACTCACATAAAGAGGATCTACTCATCCTTAGGACAGTGTAGGTTATTTCATAACAATTTGCTTTTTAGTTCAAAGGCAGGCAGCTTCACACATCTCAGATGTCCCTGCTGCAGCCTTCTGTTTCCCTGCAAGTACGGCTGGGTGCAAAAGGATACACCATGTTCTCCCAGTTTATTCCCAGCACTGGAATAAATGTTGAAAATGTCTGACCTGTACAAGTAGCATCTTGGCTACTTCAAAATCATGAAAGTAGGAAGATTTGTGCCTTTTTATCTACAAGATTTTTAAGTACCATTCCAATATATATATATATTAGGTAAACCTGCATGGGTTTTGTTTGTTTTCTAGTATTAGACATTCATTCTTTCCACAATCCCATTGAAAGGGAAAGCTCAAGGTTGTTATTACTGTTGTCATTACCTCTGAGAAAGATGGTTAAGCATGAATGTCATGCTTATTCTATATAAAAGGGTTGTAGATAAAGGCAGCCCCAATCATACACTCAAAGAACTTCTACATCAGGTCCTTAACATTATTCTGCAACAGGCCTCATCAAAATATATTGCCATCTAGCTATAGATATTGCAACAAAATACTTAACGCATTTAATATTGTTAATAATCCAGTCTATTCATTTTAATATACAAACTCTCTCCATTCTATAATTATTCTATAACATTACTATCTTGTACTTATATATTCTGAAACAAAATTGCTATGA
>MU012846.1:52726-69798 GCA_011074415.1 Stictonetta naevosa | reverse complement strand
TTTTTTTTTTTTTTCCAATAGCAACTTTCTAAATTCATAAAAATTAGATCTTTTAATTAAAATAGCAAGTGTTTTTTTCTCATACTGATTGGCACTCAGTGCATCTAATATGAGCAAGATTCTTCTTTCACTTGCAATGAAGTGATTTCATCTTATTTTTGATGCTTTATGCAGACTACCCTAAATATTCTGTCTGATGTTGGTGGCTGGGTTATTGCAGATTTTTTTTTTTTTTCCTCTGGGCAGGGGGTAAAGAATGAACGAGCTTGTAAAGAGAACTTCATTTCCAAATTAGCATTGGTTAGTCCCCTGTGATTATTGGGAACACTTCAAATGTACTGAGACTCCTATAAATTCAGGCAGAATGCCAGCAGAGGAAGTTGAGAAGTTTCTAAGTTAATTTTAATATTGTAGTTGTGTTTAAGTGATAATAAGATGCAAAGAAAATATTACAATCATGAATGCTTTCTCTTCTAAATTTCAAAAATAGGTTTCCTACACCCTTTGTCTCTAATTCCCAACTTTCATACTTACAAATGCCTAATGCATTATTCTTTCTAAGGATCCATTCCAATGATTAAGGGAAATCATTTTCCAAGTAAACTTCAGCGATGCTGCCTTTCAATAATTGAGAGCTAAAGTTTTAGATTTGCCAAAGACCAACACAAGCCATACTCTTTTGCTCTGCAGTGGTCTTTCTTCTATTCAGCTCATGTTATGAAATCTGTAAGTATGGCAATCAAGAATGTATGCACTTTGCTCCTTGTGTAAGGTTTTGTATATTGTATCAAAAGCATTGATGCAGCAATTTGAGACTCTGGGGGTACTATCAGAAGTAAGAGCATAGTCTTCCAAGTATTATAAATAATACTTGGTTTTCATATTGTGTGGATGATACACATTGTATGGTGAAAGTGAAATGCCTGTGAAACAGACTAGTCCTTCATTTTGGACTCTAAATTGATGCAGAACACATGACAATCTGAGAGCACCACCTCAAGTGTTTGTGGATATATTGTCAGGTATTCATCTAGTATAGCTCTGGCAGTTTCTATTCACATATTTCTAGCCATATATAATAGAGTAGAAATTACTGCCATATTACGGGGGGAAAGCTGCTCAACAATTTCATGTCAACTCGAGGCTCTGAGTCTTATTTCATCCCCACGTTGCAAGCCTCAACAGAGGGACAACTGACATCTTGTTAGATCACCGGGCTGCAAGTTGTCAAGAGGCTACATTCAGGAGTCCATGTGAATTTTGCAGAGTAACTTTACGTCTCAGACTCCTTTGCCCGTAAAGCAAACTAAGAATAGCTATGTTTCTTAACCCTGACAGCAAAACAAGTTCATGTTCAGAGACACAGACAGCAGTGTTCCAGCCCTGACCTCTTCAAGGGATCTCTGTCACCCCTAGGAAACACCCATTAAAAGAGAAGCCTATAGAGGAGTGAGATGTAATCACTAGTAAAAACCTGACTTTATGCCAAAATTCTTTAATCCTGTTTTTATTACCTACAAGATGATAGAACAGAAGGCATTTAGTTTGGATGCCATTCTCTTCCTTTCTAGATCATAGTGCATTAATATGGAAAAATACTCTCAGAAAAACCCTGGAAACTAAGAAATTCCCCTAGGCTCATTTACATCTATAGCCTGGAATTAACCTGTGTTACTTTAAGCACATTAAATTTGCACAATCTAATTCCTAAAACAAAGTTGCTTTTTCTTGTAAAACAGGAATTATATTCTGAACAGCATTCCAAAACTTACCATTTGAGAATTCTGACTGTGTTGTAGTTTCAAATCTTTACATCAGCATCACTGTTGGTACAAATAATTAGAAATGTAGCTGTATTCATAAATACAAAAACTATTTGTTTACATATTGTCAAAGTGATATGAAGTATATTTCCTGCTTACTGTGATGCTCAAATACAATATTGAAAATTATGTAAAACCTTCAATCAGCACAAACAATGAAGCTGGAATCAAATACCAACATCTTCAAATTCTCACCCTGACAAATGCAATAGTTTCAATATTGCTTAAAAAATAATAATAATAATAATTTCGAATTCTGAAAGTGTCATCAGAACTATGTTTCTCCAAAGTTGTTTTCCCTGAGAAAATTTTGTATTTTGATTAGCTTCAAATACAGATTCTTGTAGAATTCTGCTTTTCAAGAAAAAGCTTTTCAGAAGGGTCTTGCTCCCACTATCTCACAAAGCTAAGGGAAATCTCTTTCCCTTGCTGGCCCCACTCATTAGGCCTAGCAAGTCTCTGAACACAGCTCTCCAAAGCACTGAAGAAGTTATGACCTAAGCATCATAGCACTGCCTTGGGTGTGTACTGGGCATGCTCTCTGTTATTTGCTATTACTGCACTCCCATTTATCTGAGAAGATAATCATCATAACATGCTGTTTTAAGCCTTCTAGTTTATATTGGAGTTATGTAATTGTCTGATAACCTAGTTACTAGACAATAAGTTTTCATAAAGATCTGGTAGAAGCAAATACATCCACTTCACCAGTAGCACCTGTATTTTCATACAGCTAGAACTGTCTGCTCTCAAAATCCACATCTTTCCCTGCTCAACACCCAACTCTTTGCATCAGTTACTAAACTAGGTGAAAACACCTGATAGAGCATAACTTCCTATGCATGCAAAGAAGATGAACCCAGAGAGCAGCACCTCAGCACAGCCAGGCAAGACATTGGATCAGACACCACAGGAGCAATGGGCAGAAGTTCATGACTCCATGTGCAGTCTGACACCTACACAGCTGCTTGAGGAAACTGTCCTTCATCAAGATTTCTGTGGTTTAGAGCAATTCCTGCACCCTGATCCAAACAGAAATTAGGAATTTAGACTAACCAACAGGATTCCAGAAGAAGCTGTACAAGATACTTTTGATCAAAAGGGTAGGATAAATGGTGATGATAAAGAACAATGGAGCAATATGAGGTTTATAGGAAAACATGTTTCTTTTCAGCTCAGATTGCAAACACCAATTCAGGTAATGTTTATTTCATTTAAATTTATTGCATTGAATAGAAGTGACATGAACACTACATACCTTACCATAATTCTTTCATTCATTACTATAGGCCAGTTTCAGCATTTCACATTAAAAAAAAAAAAAAAAAAAAAGTGGTACATTACAGGCCCAATGACTTACTATAAATATTTTAGTTGCATTGTCTTTATTCCTGTTTCATGTCAATTTTATGGACTATATTTCAGAGAGGATTCATATTGAGCATTGTCTGGTTTATAAAGGTTTATATATATTATATATTGTAGATTTAGGCAAAGGACAAATTCAGTTATGTTCCCGTAGATGAATAATATTTTTGCAGCACCACTTACATATAACAAAGATATCAGCAAGGGGATTCTAGGACAGGAATTTTTTGCATCAAGTTTTAATCGTAGTAATTGATGATGGTTGACAGTATAATCTTTTTGCAAATATTTCTTAGCTCTGGGTAACATAACTCTCGTGTTTCTACATCACAATCTTACCAATGAGAAGGCAAAAAACCACCAGACAAGTATGAGTTCAAGCCTGATCACTTTCATAGCAATTCTTAGCAACACTCATGTACCTATGGGTTTGTGTTTTTTTTTCAGTTAAGCTTTATGATCACTCAGAAATACATAACACTGACACCTTCCAACTGAGAGCAGACTGACCTGTCATCCCTTATGAAAGCAGTCAGTTGCTGTCAGAATAAAACAGATCAGAAGCATGCAAACTACACACACGTGAACACAGGGGTTCTGTTCCCAGCAGCTTTGTGCTCTTTGCCCTGAGGTTCTGCACACACACACATAAACAGAAAAGGATACTTGTGATCAAAATTGCTGTTGAGCCAGGAAATGTACTTCCTGTTAATTTACACTTAGACATTTATACCAATCTCTTTATGCCACCACTAAGTTCAGAAGATAACATACCCAGTTTTGTACTGTAGAAACTCAAGATCATATTGATACTTTTGTTATCCTGGTTGCTAAACAACAGAGTGACAAACATCAATATATACACTCCATTCTAAACTAAGTACTATAAGAACTTCTTACACTGCGGTGTGAATTGAACTGTTTTCATAGACCAAGTCTTCAGACTACTCCTTTTCTGCAACAAGGCATTCATGCCTCTTCTACTTCTTATTAGGTTTAAAGAGGGTAAGAAAAAAGAACTTTTCTGAGCTGGAGATGGCCTCAGTCCAACTCTGCTTGAAGGTGAGATATGGGCTTTTGTGTTCCTCCTTGGGGAATTGTCGGGAAAATTTTGCATAGCTCCAGAGCTGGTTAGCAAACAAAACAAGTAGGAAAGTACTCTAAGTACCCAGTGATCTCAAAGACAGGATATTTATCTGAAACAGAGTCAGAGTAACTTATGTCAGCACACTTCATCTCAAATGCCATTCAATTAATATAATATAGATCAAAATAGAGACTTCCCTTCTTTAATAAAATAACTCCATCTAAATCATCTATGAAAACTGTTTCCTTTTGAAACAATCTTATGCTTCTAAACAAGGAAAAAAATCACGGTAGAGTTTCCATCTCTATAACACATTTTCTGAACTCCATATAATGTTGGTAGCCACCTTTTCCCACTCAGAAGACTGCTTCCGTTAGAATGTCATGTCAAGCTTGCCTCCATGGGTTGTGAACACACCCTGTTGGGACAGATAGGCAGGTCCAGCGATCAGACGTGCTTAGTAACAATATTTTTGCATCCTGAATAAATGTGAATATTAAGAAATATCAATTAAAATTCTGCACTCACAATGAAGCTGTAGGTAATATATTACCCCTCCATAAGGAATGTTTTGATATCATTATCCAAGAGACAGTCATTTGGTCCCTTCAACCTACCTTACGCTGAAATTTGGCATAAGCTTGCTTTTAACTTAATTGCATTTTTATAGTTTTTATCAGAGATGGATAAACTTTTATTGGGAAATTTCAGAGCTGCTCCAGTTTCAGGGACCAGAATTTTCCACTGAGTATTGAAGGATCATTTGTACATCGATCCCTGGCTTTGTAATGTTGGCTTTAGGGAGACAGGGATAAAGCACAAGTTTGCTGCTGAGTATGTTAAAGTACTGTATTTGTTCATTGTATATTTTATGAATTAACTTTATGGTAACAGTTCCTCCAAATTAGGAATAACATAATAAACAGAATTCAACAAGGACAATCTTTGAAAGATTCAACAGAGAAAGTTATAGCCATTTAAATGTGGTGTTAATGGATACCATAGCTTTATGTAAATGCCTCTCTATTTACCTTTCAGCTTCATAAGGCACCTACTTCTACTCTTTGCCCATAGAGGCTGTGAAGCCTCCTCTGCTTTTGTTAGTCAAGCAAACAGCCAGAGGTTGGTTGAACCTCAGACTCAGGTTCAGCTAACTGAACAGAAATGCTACAGGGCATGACATAAAAAAAAAAAAAAAACTGCTGAACATGACCAACATTTTAAGAAGTGGCATAAAGCAGAAAAGCTGCAGATAGTGAGGGAGGGATGCATCTCTCAAGTGGCCAAAGGGGAGTCAGAAATGGCTAAATTTTACATACAGTTGGAGGGAAGCACTGGAGACCTTTGTGGGAGCCAAGTTTTGCAGAGCCAGAGTTTCCGAGAAAAGGTATCAATAAAAACAAGCAAGGATGAGGTTACCTAGGTAACACCACCAGAAATTTCAAATTTGGGTATGGATATAGCAAAACTGAATCTAAGTGAGGATGGAGGCAAGGAGAATAATAGAGGTAGGTTGGCTGGCTAGGCAAAGCTCAAAGCAAAGAAAAGGAGGTACCAGGGCAGAAAAAATGAGTGCTGAGAAGCAGGAAAAAGAGTAAGTATTCGAGTTACATTACACAGGTTGCCTGGCAGCTCTGTACTTACTCGCAAAACCTGGAGCACAGCAAAAAAAAAAAAAAAAAAAAAAAAAAAAAAAGTCATTCTGATGATACCCAAGGTTAAGCTTCCCTATCCCAGCCCTCCTGCCCAGGAACAAAAGCTGCTTTCCCTTGATAGGTTGGGAGCACTTGACATGAATGAACAGAGCATGCCAGGGTCCTCAAATTAGGCCAGACCTTACAGAATCAGCCTTGTCAGTCACTTGCTAACAATGAAGCCTCAACATTCCCTCAGAGGGTTTTGTACATAAAAGAGCACACTTAACCCTCACGGCCTTTGTTCAAAGAAAATTTAGGACCCACCACACAAAGTAAAACTTCATTAATGTTGGAATAAATGTCTGTTAACTAATGTGACTAAAAGCAGTCTAAAGGTGTATTGTTTACACTGAGGGGAAAAGACAACCAACAGAAACGTGCAAATGTAGGCTGTATATATACATATATATATATATTTCTTGATCTGAAGTAATACCACACTTCTATCTCTGCTGACAACATTTTACTAATGTGCACTTTCCTCACACTAATTTACTTATCTCTAACTTTTACTGCTGCTAAATATCACTTCTGATTTTAGCCTGGGATAATTCTCTATTGTTATATGCCTATTTGTGATTCACATCCATTTTCTTCTCCATATATATCCATCACAGCATACAGCTTTGAGGGATTTATCTCAAGGAAATATAGTCCCCAGAGCAGCATTACTACCCTGGAGAACAGTGGAAAATAATAACTCATAATAGAAGTTAGTAGCTACTATTGATGTTGTTAAGCTTTATCTTATGCTACTGAAAGGAAAATTGAGGCTAGAATACTTTTTATTTGCCCTACAAATCAACACACAGGCACCTCAGATACAGACATAGAGGTTTGCCCATCCATGTGTTAGTAACCAACTAGAAACTTACATTCATACCATCCTAAAGGCAATCTCATTTGGAGGGTATTAGTGAAACGTGATCAATATTGCTGCTGATACTCTGAAACACTTCATACTTGTTTCCTTAAAACCAGATATGTTTTCAGAGCCATGTAAAATATTTACAGCAACTGTCAGAGAAAATATATAGTTATCTCTGTGGCTGTCTTCAAGACTAAATTAAATCTTGCTGTCATCTTACAGTACCCCTGGTTGTTTAGGAAAAAAAAAAAAAATAAAAAAAAAAAAACACGAAGAGCCATAGTATTAATAATTTTTAAAAATCATGCTGCTTCTCTAGAAAATTCAAAAGATTCAAGAGACAGTGGTCTTACATGCCTCTTTTTTGCTTTTTGACCTTCTGCAACATGGACTTCATGCCTTTTTTTTCCCCCTAAATTCAATGTTTTCATTGGAATCAAATACTTTCATAAGGCAGTATTTCTTATGTGGAGAAAGAACATGGATCTTTCTGCAACATTAATTTATATCAGAAACACTTTTCTAATTTATTTCTGCAAATTAACTGAAAATCCAGACTGCCATGCCTCAGAGCTGCTATGGAGTGCACCCTTAGCCCTGTGCACAGCCACAGACCTCGGGAAGCTGCCTGCAGTATCACTGTCCTTACCTGTCACCCAGGGGAACTGTACATTCCTGCACATCTCACTTCAAACCAAACTCTGTGCTGCATTGTCCACTAAAAGACAACACCCTCTAACTGCTCAGTCACTTAAAAGCCCTCACTTCAGAGACTACATAAAGAGAAACAGCACTGAATTATGGATGAAGCTTCCTTCCTGAGGACAAGAGGAAACAGGATTTCCAATCAGGTCCAGCCTGTTCTTCAGGGTCATCTCATTCTAGGACTCCTACAGAAAGACCCCACAGCTCTGCAGGGCAGCCCTCTACTCTCTACAAGAACTGGTTTATAAACTCAAACTACCTGGCCATACCTGGGATCTCCACCACTGCAACTGCCACAGCTGCACAGCACAGAAAGGGAAGGCTGCAGTGCACCCCAGGGACAGATTGCATAGCAGTGGTGTCAGTGTGCCAAAGACTTTGCAACACTGAGCTGTATTTCTTACCTTGGCCTGTTGGAGACCCGGACAGAGCTCTGGCTTTGAGGTCTGGGACTACTATTGTTAGTCTAGCACTTGGTAGAGGGCAGCTCTCAGAAGAAAAAGCTGAAAGCTCCATGGCCTGGCAACAGGGGTAAGCAAACACACCTGTGACTTCAGAGCAAATATAGTGCTCTTGTCACTGAGAGCCAGTGGATTATTGGAACCAGCTGTGCTTAAACCTTGTGTCTGTATAGAGGAGGAGTGTGGTAATTATTGAAGATGAGTTTCTCCTGGGGTTGGGCCTTAATCTGCTGCCCTGCCTGTGTTCCCTGGGAGGTTTGGTGGTTGCTGTAAGACTGGGCTCCAGGATGGTGCTAGGGCTTGCCCAGGTCTTGAACTATTACAGCTCTTCCACGTGTGCTGGTGCAACCCAGAGCTTACCAGGGTGACTGCAGAGTGTGGGGGGCAGGGGTGAGGTAAGCGGCCTACATGGTGTCTCTTCAGGCCTGCTGCTGCAGGATGAAGGCTCAAGCAGAAGTGGACTCAGACAGGGCAACACCTGATTGTGTCACTGGTGGTATCAACACAGCTTTTGCTTCTATGACCAGCTATTCTCTGGTTAAGTATGAAGTATTTTAAATGCACCATAGCCAAAGTAGTGTAATATAAATATAACAATAGTATAGCAAAGAGACAACCTCCTCCAACTTCTTGTCTTCCATTCTTACTTCTGAACTAAAAGGTGCTGCCATGCTGTACCTATAATTAGTGCTTCAAAGCCTCTGGACCCAAAGTCATGTTGCAGCTGCTGTTTAGTGATAGAAGGCAAAAGATACTAAGGAAATACCTGTGAGAATTGAGAAGAACTTGTTGAATAAAGATTGTTGCTCAGGAGCTACCAAGAGAGCAAAACTAGTCATAGTAGTTGTAAGAGTACCTTGACCTGTTCAGCAGCTTCAGACCTTACGAAGCAGAGAGCAGAGGTTGAAAGCTAGCAGCTTACACAGAACATATTTGAGTCTTTTTTTGAGGAAAAGAGGTATTGCTCATGTTGTTATGCATTGCTTCTGTGTGTGCAGCATGTTGCTATCCATGATGCTGTGTAAATACAAGGGGCTTATGGAATAGTGTTACATCTTAGGAATCAGACCTACTGCAAAGGGGAGGGCATCTGTAAGGTCTCTCTTGAGGCCTCATAGGACTTGTCTGTTGCAACAATTTGAGATAAAAATAGTAATCAGGGCAGTAGCCTTGAGACTTTCCCTGAGGCTCAACAGCACTGTAGTCAAAGAAAGCTACAGATGTTCTCCATGTGTCCTGAAGAAAAGGTTTGAAATATGACTCATGAATCACCATTGTTTGAGGATAATTGCACAATGCAGGGAAGAAAAAAAAAAAAAGTCATTGCACAGAACAGAGGAGAGCAGTCTTTCAGACTTGATACCTTTCCCTTGGGGACAAGAGATTTGGCAGGGAGATTTTGCCAGCTTATATCCATAGATGTTCTGTGTCATTTGTTTGACAGTGGATCCTGTCATAGTTTTCACACATCAATTTAGTGACAAGGATCAGGAATCCATTCCAGGCAAGAGGTTGTAGGTTTACACCGGAAGTTACTAAATGGCAATGTATATCCCATGTGCAACCACCTTCCGTTCCCTTGATTTAGGTTTGTGTTGGTAAAATACTCTAATAACCTTAGAGGTGACAGCAACCAAGTTTGCATTTGTACATAACATTTGAAGGAATGTGTTCTCTGTCCATCTCATCTGATGAGAAAGTGCCTGACATGACTACAAAGGAAGTAAGGGTGTTACAGCATGATTGTCCAAGGAATAATTTTTGCTTCTGGAAGACAAAATGGAATGTCATCAGGATTCCAACAGTAGTATGACTTGCACTTTACTTCTTTCACCTAATATTCTATATTCTATAATTCATCCTCTTTTCATAGGACTCAGATTTTCCAACATGGGCAATATCTCAAGTTCTAGCCTGAGTATATAGTAAAATTCAAGACAAATGTAAGTATACACCAAGAATCTAGGAATAAAGAACATGTGATAAGCCTGGGTAATATTTGGCAAAGTAACTCTGATCCAATTCTATGAGAAGAGGAAGATTGGAAGATTTTTTAGGTCTTTTTTTTTTTTTTTTTTTTTGACAGAAGCATCATAGAATAGATTGTGAGGACAAACAACAGCAGAAGTCTCTGGAAAAGACACATGGGTGGGATAAATGTTTTGGGATGGGATGAACAAAAGCAGCAGTTTATTCTTGTCTTACACACGTGGCACGACATACAGAACCAGCACAAATAACTTACAAAATCTCATACACCATGCTTCCTCTCGAACAGCTTCTATTAAGTTACAACACCATAACAAATCAGGTATTTAGTTACGACAGATTTCAGACATGGATAGCCTCCCATTCAAGGAGTTATTGTTTTTGTAAACTACTTAGACAAACATCATTTTTTACACGTTTAATACAATACAGTATTGTTAACAGTGTTCAAGATATTCACAATGAGAATTGAATACTTTATAAAACAGCAGAATTTCTCATCTAGAGATAGGTCTACATTTGCTCCTGCCTTGTCTGGTTTACAGATGTGTTACAGGTCTTCTTTACTCAACTTTCCAAGCTAAACATTGCTTTAAATGAAACAAACAAACAAACAAAATATTTACATTTTTTTTCAATTTAATAAAAATTTCTTTGCTTCCCTTTCCCGTTCCTACCCTCTACCCCCATCAGAAACTGCCATTTAGCTGGTACAAATATTAACCCTCAGGCTGCTATATAAACTTTTAAACAATTTTGATGACAACTTGTTAGATGCAAAATGAACAATGGTCACAGCCGATAAGTAAAGGGTGGACTTTTTTTCTCCTGATGTCAGAATTCGTGCCCATTGGAGACAGATTACACCTGTCATCTGATTTTTAGAGATAACGTGTTTTTCCTTTGGGGCCTTTTTTTTTTTTTTTTTTTTTTTTTTAATTGCAGGAGATCCCACTCTATTTGGTGCAATCACTTTCATTATGAAATTCTGTCCTTACTAGGAATAGTAACAATTCTGGCTGCATGGTACTGCCTTAAACTCTCCCAGACAATATTAAATCAAAGAGTGTCTCCCCCTACCTATGGTCCCATTCTGCTGGGTTTTCTCACAAGAAGAGTTTTGCTCCGTGATTCCACTTCAAACCCCACTGAAGCCTGTGGGCATCTTTTCCTTGACCTAGTGTCTTTGAATTGTATCTACTTGGGTTGGAAAACTCTAGCCCTTTAGCAGTTAATCAGCTTTCCAAAGAAATAAGCAAAAAAAATCATCTCCTTTATACATAAACTTTTTTTTTTTTTTTACATTGAGCGTTATCATAAAAAGCATGTTTATGTTATTTTGAAAATGAATTTTTACAGAACTTTATAAACACTGTTATATCAAACACATTCTCAAAAACTGGAGAAATTACTGACACAAAACCTGAAAGAGCCTCAATAGAATTCTTCCAGTACTATTTCTCTACTTGCATATTTCATATTTCAGTGTCCTTTACTGCAAACATAATTTGGCCATATGGGAACAGGGAAAAATCAACAAATCCCCAACAGTTTTGAATAAGACCTGCATCCCTTTTTTTAATGAGAGTAACTGAACATCTGAACATCTAAAACACTTTTTTTTTTTTTTTCCACTTTTAAAACCATTCTTCAGTTAACAACTAACATCATCATATTCTTTTTTACATATATATTGTAATTAAAAATGACATAGGAGTAGTATTTGCAAACTTCTGTATCAGAAATCAGTGTACAAACTTTAGGAAGTAATCTTATAGTTGTGCTATAGTTCTGACAGCCTAAAAATGCATGAAGTGTGACCAAGAGTAAATTTCACAGGCCTAAATGCTCTGTTTATATACTTGGGTTTTGACACTATATCCCCCTAGGCTGGCACAACTTAAGTTTAAGCATACATATATCGCACTAGCATGAAATTATAAAACTTTTCTTACCACCACCAATTTTCAGTACAATCAGTAATGGACATTAATGCATATCAGCTAAGTGAAATGCACTTTTCAAGTAGTATGTCTAACATAATACTGTATAAATTATAATGATAGTGTTTTTTTTTTCCTATCCTGCAAAAGTTCAAAAATGCATTGAACTTTGTATTTTGTGAGTAGTCTTATTAACTGTAGTGATATATAACTCACAGCTCAGGAAGCTAAACAGGTGAAAAAGGTTTTGCACTCTGTCTCACAATTTTCTTTGTTTTTCATCTAATGAAACAATCAAAAAGAGAAACTTTTTTTTTTTTTTTTTTTTTTTTAGCATTACTGAACGGCTTGAAATATAAATTGTGAAAGATCATTGACGGTAGTGTCCTCTGTGTTTCTACATCTCGTTTTAAGTGCTTTCTCTTGGCATGAAACACTAAAGGTGTAATCATTACTAGACGAGAAAGAATGCAAGCCGTGCTTAGTAACTTTACTGTAACACGTACAGTCACCCGTAAAGGAGCCCTTTTGACAAGACAATGTACGTTAACTTACTCAACAATTTGTAGAATGTATCTGTTTTGGTCACTGTAACAAAACATGTTATATATATACATATTAAAAAAATCCATGTGTAAATAATTATAGAGTATTTCCACACATAAAACACCTAGTTGCACATGATGTGATATATAAAGCAAATTGCTAAAAATTATTCAGTCTTTGGGATGATCAAAGTATAAGTAACCAAAACTTACAAATAATGATTGAATTTTCATAAAAGAAGGTTTATGATAGAGGGCCAGAAGGAATGCACCTCCTACTCACCCTCATTCCCCATTGCTTTTATAGACTCAATCCCTTCCCACAATAAGCCACCATTTTTTTGGTGTTCTTGGATCTAGCAATGTATTTTAATGAGGTTATCTTCTTCTGTATAACAGTACTAATAAGGTTCCCAGTGACTTTTTTTTTCTTTTTTTTTCTTCTTTTTTTTTCTTTTTTTTTGTAAAACATAGTCCTTATTGAAGTCTATACGGCTGAAGAAGTTTTAGGCTATGTAAACTACAGAAATTTAATCAAATTAAGTTAAAGCCTAATGAAATACAAATTTATGTATTTACTGTGAAAATTTAGTTACCTTCTATTTTGATAATTCAATCCAGTTTTTACTACCCCACCCCCACAAAAAAAAGTCTTGTAGTTACAAGCCTGTATTTATACATAGCAAAGAAAGAAAACTGCTCCTTGCCTATGGAAATATATATAGTTTTTCAAGTTCCAACCCCTCTTTGAGCTGCTAACCATCACACAACATATGCCATTTGGCAATTTGTCTCCTAGGATATTCACAAATTTCCTTCCAGTGCTCTCCACCTGTTCCTTCTGCTGAAGATCCCAAGGTTAACCGGCCAATGACCTCATTTCTTGACCCTCTATCTGAATCTAAAACCAAAAATTCAATGCTGATATCATCAAGGCCCTCACAAGGAATGTCAAAGACAAACAATTCATTGAACACTGCATTGGGGGTACACTTCTTCACATGGGTTTTCTTTTTAGAAATTCTTTTCTTAGCATGGTACAGGTTCACTTTGACATAAGGATCTGCAATGAAAAAGAAAGAACACAAGTAAGTTATTGGACTGACATTTAGAAATGTATTGATCTAGTTGATGGCTGGTAAACTTTGTAATATACCAACAGAATTATGTCCCAGTGAGGGCTAGTTTCAAATTACTGAAGATTATTTGTCACATTCATTATTATTATGTGTGTGTGTGTGTGTGTGTGTGTGTGTGTTTGTTTCTGAATTAGTCTCTTTAAGCTCCTTTTATGGTTACCAAATATGTAATCAAGACAGTCAGTAGTTTAGGGCATGATTCATCTAGCCAAATGCTGGTTTCTCCTCCATGAGATAAATCCTGCCCTGTAGTCCGTTAAACCTCATCTTTACATTTCTGCTGCCTCTAAAACTGGTCTGAAAACATAAAATTGTAATGAATTTTGACAAATATATATATATATCCCTATCTATTTACATGTAACAGAAATCTGCTTTTCACACATTTTACAAGTAGGGGACAATCATTAGTGTTAATAAGACTCATGGAAAGCAAAGCCTCAAAACCAAGAGAATAATCCCATGCTGAGAGAATAGATGAAATTCATTTCAGTTACTTTTTTTTTTTTTTTTTTAAGTCAGTTATCTTGATTAAATTTCTCCCACCAATTTTTATTGAGCAAATTTCACATTAAACTTTAAATGCAAAGCTACATTTCTTGATAGGATATGTACTTGACTTTATGTCTGTACTGTACTATTGAAAAAGGGAAGAGAAAATATCCATATTTTAGTTCTGTTAAACAACTTTGAGTGTTTAAATTCATTGGAATTTTTCAACTATTGCAAGATTCCTTCATTGTTGTCTTCAACAGTAGCTATAATTCTTCTTCAGGGAAATTCTAAGGAACACTTTAGAAATCATCCCTTTCAAGTACATTTATTTTGCATTTATATTTACACGTATTTCAGTGCATATGTACCTGTTTCCAAATTCTCATGGTGCAGAGATGCAATGCTAATCCCCTTCTATCAAGTGAAGTAGTCTATGACTCATATTTAGAAATTTTATGTCAAAGCTATCAGACTGACATGGTCAGATAATGAAAAATTTTTTGTTTCCTTGTACTGACAATGGTTTGACAGGAGTAAGGTATGATAGAATACATCTTCACTTTCATAGTCTATCATCATAATAAACATTTTTAAAATGGCTTTATATAATTAAAATGTTTATTAGCTTTGGAATGAGAATATGCTACACAAACACTAAAAATATCAAAATCAATGTCCATCAGAGCATTCATGCCATTGTTCATTTCTTTTTAAATGACCATTTCTGACTGTTATTTCTGGCTAATAGATAAAGCTGGAATGTTCCTCTTGATTTTATTAAGA
This sequence comes from Stictonetta naevosa, assembly GCA_011074415.1. Lineage (NCBI taxonomy): Eukaryota > Metazoa > Chordata > Aves > Anseriformes > Anatidae > Stictonetta > Stictonetta naevosa. The sequence continues at coordinate 54,895 of MU012846.1, read as the reverse complement.
CTACTAGGAGACCTCAGCACCAATATTTCTTGGTGTGAGAAGTAGAAAGACTGTATTATTGGCTGTAGTAATTATGATTCAGTGGTTGCAAAAACTATTTTTTTTTCTTCCTTTAAGAAAATCCTGTGTGTTGAAAGAGTTAAGTCTTACAGAGAATCAATAGCAGATGTGCTATAATTTGTATAGTCCTCTGCTGTGTGCTGTTCTTCTTGTGTATTTGTCTTATTCTCAGGTGGTTAGTATATTGCATTTTAAATTTTATTATATTATGTTATCTAACCTTAATGTGTGTCTAAATGCAATTCTAGTATTGACTTCAAAGAAGGTTTCACTGAATGCAGAATGGCACAAGACCACAAGAAGGGACTGCAAAAGCTTTATTGTACCCCAAGCAGTGGGATAGTTCACCTTTTCACCTTGTCAAATAAATGTTAATGCTCAGTGGGCCAAATTCAGCACAGATGTAACTGGTTGCCTTTTGGATGCTAAGCTGAAATGTACCATAATATGTATGGATCTCACTCAATATTGATCGTCATAAGTAAACTGATCTTTTGTCATAAATACAAGCTTTTAGTATCTGCAAACAACATCACATACTTGTGGCAGATGGGTTCTGTTCAAGACAATGACAAAGCTCATTGGCTTCCAGTGCTAACAGATGTCATATTTTTTTTCTAGTGTGTTTGAAGAACAGATTTCTAAAATATATTCTCTGCAAAATAAAGCATTGACCTAGATATGAATGAAATTAATAGACTACAAATAATATAGACAGCACTTCTGCATTTCTGGGCTATTTTTAATCTTTGAAATGCCACATTTTAACTGTCTTGTAGCTGTTTATTGTACATACTTTGGGCTTATTCATTAGTAAAACCATTACCTGATAATCCTGACACATCAGACTTAGGTAGATGCCTGGCTTTTAAAACAACAACAGTTAACGTGTTTGTTGTAGATTGATAACAGAGAGAGATCAGTAATTCTCCACGCCCAGATGATTTCTGAGGAAATAAATGGAAAAACAAACAAACAAACAAACAAAAAGACTATTTAGGAGCAATTATGTTGACAACACTTGAAAGTAGAGCTAATAAGATTTCTCAAATGTCAAACAAATTACTGTGCATCTCAGACTGGTGCAAAAGTATATAATTTATGGAGCTATGCTGCTTTGCCTAGCAAATATCATTTCTCTGTACTACCAGTTACATAACTCCTCTTATCATTGACTATTAGACTAAACAAAAGTAAATAAGTAAATAAATAAATAAATGAAAATATGGGTTGACATGGCATCATTGTATTCACAGATAATAAATGGAATCCTACATGGTGGGGGAGATGTCTCAGTGAAAGCAAAAACCTTTAGAAAAACAAACTTCTGTGAAAGCTATGTTGATAAAAATGAATAAAGGTAATTCACACACACACACAAAAAAAATCTTCAGTAGAATCTTTTTAGCCATTAGCTATTCAAAAACAATCAGTGAAATCTCATCCCTGATATTTTCTAAAATAATATAAATGGAATAAAGATGAGATCAAAGACTTTCTCTATGATTATTAGATTCGAATTTGCAGAAGAAATTTAGTTCACCAAAAGTCAAGGGAAACAAACAAAAAGAGTACCTTATATTCCAGAAAACCTAGTAAATTATCAACAAAATACCAGTGACATAGTTATAGTTGTAATATAGTGAGAGAATTGCAAAATAATATTAGTTAAAGGTATGTTGTTTGGGAGACATTTATTTAATTTGTCAGCATGCTTGCTCTTTGAAAACAATCAGATTGAAAGTCAATATACAGTCCACTTCCTTAGCAGAGATTAAGATGTGTGTGAGGCATGTGCATTTCTGTGGTTCAGCTATGATTGTGGTCTTTACGTTCTGAAATGAGAAGAAAATATATTATGTATTTTTAGCCTAGTGAAATTAATATGCTTTGGCATTGACTTCAGTGAGGCTTTGGCATCTCCCTCATTATAGTCCTTAGAAGTGCTACAGCCTCTGCCATGGTTGTTATGAGAGAAAAGGTAGTAACAGCACTGAAGTAAAAGAACGTGCTACTGAACCACCAGTAATGTCTCAAAGAGGTTCCAGTTCCTTCAACAAAGACTACCTTTAAGAACTTGCTTATCAACCCCTGGAGATGAAGTGAAAG
>MU012846.1:12284-32182 GCA_011074415.1 Stictonetta naevosa | reverse complement strand
ACAATGCTACTTCTCTAAAATGTGTCATCTTTCTAAGTGAGCATTCCTGTGCTTCCCACTGCTCTTTGTTGCATATGTATGCAAAGGCTGGAGGGAGCAAAGAAGGGTCATTTCACATAAACAGCCTAGGGATGAATGTAGGGACAAGAGTGCTGTATTACCGAGTTGAGAGGAGAGAAAGAAAAGAGCCTAACCACCCTGAAAGACAGAGAAATGCACACTGGGAAATGTAGTTTATGTGACTCTTCTTTTTTATTAAAGGTGTAGGACAACTGTTTCCCACATTTTGATTAGTTTACATCATTTTTCAAAGAAATGCATCAAACAATGTTTAAAGTAAACAAATACACAAACAGAAAAACACAATACCTCCTTAGTCAACAAAAGTTATCAGAACTTTAAGTTCTCTCTTGTGCATGTCATTAGTGAATAATTTCATTCTGTGCCATTTCCTGCACCAGTATAAATAAGCTACTGTATCCCTTATATAACATTCCCTGAATAAAATTCATTTTTTAAGAAGTAAATTAATTTGAATCTCTTCTCATGCTGCTTCCGTATACAAAAGTTTTGATGACTGATTGATTGATAGATTGATTGATTTTCTGGAGTAAGCAGGTTATTTTCTGAATGCTGCTAAATGACTTGATTTGGAAAATTCACTTACCAGAAGTAGCCCATGATAAAATGATATATGTACTACATATACTACGTATACAAAATGACATATATACTGCATATACTACAGGCAATATATATACTATAACACATTTTATTTGAAGCATTCTTTCATTTAATATTCCTTCTGGGTCAAGTGATCATTTTCATTGTGGCCAGTTTACACTACTTTAAATAATTAAAACCAATTTCACCTGATGTTAAGATATAAGCTAATAATGTATCTCAGGTAAAAAGTGCCTCAGGTAAACAATGCCCCAGCTTCTGCATTCCTGGGGTTGGCTTTTTACCTTAGGCCGTGACACAGCAGATATAAACTAGGTATATTTAAGTTTTCTCATCTCTTGCCTGTTCTTACGCCATCAGCTCATTCACCAAAAGCTTTTCTCATTGCTGTATGATTCGATGAAGCTGATACTTTCTGTACATGCATACTCAGCAGTACTATTAGCACCATAGTGATATGGTTTAGTGGAAGACTTGTTCTTAGTGATATGGTTTAATGGAGGACTTGTTAGTGTTAGGTCAGAGGTTGGACTCAGTGATCTTGGAAGTCTCTTCCAAACTAGATCATTCTCTGATTCTATGATTCTGTATTTCTTTCACCTTATCAAAATGATTTATTGTACACAGCTTGTTGGGCTTTGTGGTTGTTGATGTTTCTTAATTCTGCATTGTTCCCAGTAGTATATTTTCCAGAAATTAAGTACAGACCAGAGTTTAGCAACACAGGTACAATCATTCTCTGATGATGTTTTTCTTTTTCTTTTCCATCAAAGACATGAAAAAGGTACAGTTGAAATTCATTGAATTGACATGTCATATTGGACTACCTGGACCACAGTAGAACTGACTGGATAGACTTAATTCTTCCTCTTTGGTATTGTTAGACATTAGCCAAAATGCCTTTTTTCAGAGAAATTTTCAAACTCACTCCCTGAAGGACTGTACAAATTAGGCTGCGATGATAAAGAGGCAGCCAGATCCACTTGGGTATTAAAAAGAGTAAAAATTTTAGGGTTTATCAACTATTTTTATAGGTACCAGAACACATATTAAGAGTCTATTTATGAATATTTACATACAAACACATTCTTATATGTATACACATACAAAAAATAAATATATATAATGTGCTGTATATAACTTTCACTTTGGGGAGGATTTTGCTTCAGGAGCCCTGATCCTAAAGTCTGAATTCTGTTTGCATTCCTACCAAAAGAAGCATGTTTTAACACATTTCTGTTAGTCATTCAGACTGCAAAATACCTCAAGAGATTCCTGGGAGATGGCGGTTCTTCTTCAGCCTCACTATAGGAAGTCTGGTTTTCCAGTATAGTACTATATAAAATTAATCACAAAACACTGCTATTGCCACAGTGACATTGCGAGTATTGAAAAAAAAAAAAAAAAAAACAAAAAAAAAATCGGACTTTTAATTGGAAGGATGAAAGCAAAGGGCTCTCCACATGCATCTGCAGTTTAGGAGGTTCATAGAAGTGTGAAGTGGTCAATTCGTCTCCAGGAAATGTTCTCAACTGAATGAGAAAACTGCATGGAGATGAATTTAGTCTGAAACAGCAGCTTTTAAATGTGTGAACTGCTTCAGTCACCTGAGCTGTTACTATTATTGCTGCCTCAGAAGCATCAATGCTTCTGTTCCTATGATATACGCCTTTGCATGCAACATCTTAACTGCCCCAAGCTGAATGTGGGATCCTTGATGTATGAAGTTTCAGTCCAAAGGAGTCGATTTTCTCCTCTGTGAGCCAGTAACTGAAGAAAACAGGAGGACTCAGACCCCTTTCTAAGGTAAAATACTATCCAAAGACAGACTGTATTTGTTACTGTGGGGAAGAAGATGGTCCAGAGAAATTAGATGTCTTCAAAGAAGGAGGAATTTGCAATATAATATTTCAATCAAAAGTTGAAATCAATCATGCGTACAGTGAGAGATACATTTTAATGACCCTAAAATGCTTAATATATAGCTCAAAATCACACATCACTGTCATTCCTATTTCCATCCTCACTCCTTCCTTTAACTTGAGAATGCAAATCTTTTTTTTCTCCCAAATCCTTTCTTGTCTTATACCTCTTTTCCACCACATACTTCTACAGCAATGTGCTGCGTTTTCCAGCACTATCCTAGTAGAAAGAGTCCAGAGGAGTGCCATAGGGATGCTCAGAGTGCAGGAGTACCTCTTCTATGAATACAGGGTGAAGGATCTGGGGCTGGTCATCCTGGAGAAGAGGAGGGTCCAGGAAGACCTTATGGAGGCCGTCCAATAGCTAAAGGGGGCCTACAGGAAAGTTGGGGATGGACTCTTTGTCAAGGAGTGGAGTGATAGGGCAAGATTCTAAACTAAAAGATGGTAGATTCAGATTAGACATGAGGAGGAAATTATTTACTCAGAGGTAAAGGTCTGGAACAGGTTGCCCAGAGAATCTGTGGATGCCCCATTCCTGGAAGTGTTCAAAGACAGGTATGATGGGACTTTGAGCAACCTGATTTAGTGGGGGGTATCTCTGCCCATGGCAGGGGGTTTGGAACTAGGTGTTCTTTAAGGTTTCTTCCAACCCAAGACATTCTATGATTCTGTGATTCTATTTGTAACAGTCCTAATACATTATCATCACAAACACACAAACTACCCAGAATCAGTCACCCAAAGAATTTATTCTTAGACTTATGCTAAAAGTAAACACTGAAATTATCTTCCTTGAGCATACAACAATCTTAAATGTTGAAGATAGGTCTCCTTAAACCAAAAATGTCAAACTGAAACTGAGGGACTCTTAGCCAGAAATTCTACTTCTGTTAACTTAATTCTGCTCAGTGTATTGATTATCTAAGACAAACTTATCAAAAACAAACAAACAAACAAACCCCGCTGTTCTGTTCAACAATGTTCACAAGGTCCATCCAAAACAGAATGCTTGTTTGTGCACTCTGACTTGGTTAAATTTGAGTGCAGAAAGCAAGGAATACATTGTTTTATGCTCCAATTCAATTAAACAAGTAAACAAATAAACAAATCTCTTACTATTTGCTGTAATAAGAAGAAATGCTCTATCCAGACAGATGAGAGATATTTTAAGAAATTCTTGCACAATAACTGCAATTCTGAACAGCTAATCATCTTTTACCACCACAGAGGAATGTAAATTTTCAAAGGTGTATGATTACTTCTTTTTCACTGTAAAGATCAGGGAATATACAACCTTTAGCTGTAGCTTTTCAGCTGTAGCCCCAGCAGGGTTAGTTTACTGCAATATCATCTCTTCTTTGGACATATCCAAGACTGTGAACAAAGAGAGAAAAGTTAGACAAGGAAAGCCATCCACTTTGGGACACTGAATTTCAAAAGAAATATTGAACAGCTGAAGGGAGTCAAGAAGAAAACAAGCAAAATTTCAGAAAACGTATGCTAGGAGGAAAGACTGAACAGCTTGCAGTTGTTTTGCTGGAAAAAATAACATCAGAAAGAGCTGATACAAACCTTCAAATATGTAGAGAGCTCTGCAAAAAGAAAAGAAATTATTTATTCATGGTGTCAGGGATCATAATAAGGTAATATTTTTGAAAACTTGGCAAAGATTACCTAGGAGTCAGCGATATCTTCCTCACTGGAGACCCCTGAAAGTAGATTATATGAAACACAATGAGGAACAACACATATACTGATAATCTTGCTTTTGTAGAAAATAATAATAATAATAATAATAATAATAATGATGAAGAAGTAGATAATAAATTAAGATTGGTTCATTCTGTCCAGTAAATACATAAGACACAAATGGAAAATCAAACAACAGTAGACTGAAAGGCTGCATAACATAGAAACATAACACAGAAAGGAAAAGAATGCTCAAAATACATATAAACCATCTGTTTTCAGATTTAAAACAAGAAAACAAAAATAGTAATAGAGTCATTACTCAAAATGTGGTAAGAGAGGAAAATTTCAGAACTGCTGTTGCATGCAGTGTTGTTTTCATCCTGAAAAAGTGAAAATAAAATAAAATAAAATAATCATGTAGTACATGCAGTTACAAGGAATGGAAAAGCTTCCAGGGAAGGAATGATAGCTGCAGCATAATCTTAGTAGATCCAGAGATGCTCAGCATGTACCTTCTGCAAAAGAAAGCTGCCAGTCACTCAACAATTTGCATGTGCTCCATGGGGCCAACATCCCATCCCACTTCAGCTGAATTATGTTGCCAGCCACAGTACAGTACTAGCAGCACTGACAAACAACAATATTAGAATGGCAAAATGTGAAAAATTGTGATGTTTCTGGGATCCTATTCTTTTCTCTTGTGCTTTGAATAGCATGGCTGTACATCAGTGCAAGATCCACTATTGCTGAGAGTTTTTCATTTGATACTGATAGTCAGTGCCTGAATATCCTCAACAAGAGGGAGGAGAAAGAAGTCATTATGGACTCTTTTCAGCAAACAGAATATTAGAACATTCTTCATAAATATTGACCTCTAGAGAGAAAGCTGAATGTAGGAGTAGTCTCAAGTAGAAAACAGAGTTAATGGGGAACAGCTACTATAGACCAAAAAAAAAAAAAATGTAGTGGTGCCAGTCACCTTGTGATTGTATAGAGGATTCAGTGACCTTGTCTGTACTTGAGAAGACATATGTTTGACATTAGTTTTGAAATACAGAGCTAAAGTAGTCCCAGTGAGAACACCGAAGGAGAATTTCCAAATGCACATGGAGAATTGAAACTTCAAAGAAAGCTCAGAATCTGTCAAGGAAATAAAGCAGTAAGAAAACTTAGAATCAAGTTTAACCCAGAGTGAAACTCTAAGAACCCTATATCCAAAATAAAATGCAATCCAGGTGTTGAGAGATCTGTCTTTCAATAGTAGAAATTTGATCCTAGAGTTGTGAATCTTTTCTGTTTAAACTATAATATATTTTCCTGTGAAAATTTCACAGCACACTGTGAAAAGATTTCATTTGAAAACATCTGGTTGGGACTTCTGAATGGAAGCTTCAGGTAACGTCTCATACCTATAGAGACCAGGCTTAAATCTTTATTATGTGAACTTCAAGCCATCAGCTTGATTAATGTAGAAGCCTGGGAAGATCTCTGAACAACAGGAAAAGGCCAGAGGATCAAATAAGGATGGAAAATAGGGAAAATAAAATTCTGACAAAGAAGCATGAGGACAGCTGGTTTGGAAAGCAGAATTTTTGGTGCATGAGTTTAGAGATGGGAGTTTGTTTCCTTTACTTAGAAAGGCAGTACTCTCTGAAAAAATGATACTAAAGTTAAGAGGTCATTTCTCCTAACTGGCATTTGAGGCTAGGGGCTTAGTCTAAACCACATGTCTATGTCCTAGAGAAATACTTCTAGAAGGTGTATCATGTTGTTGGTCAGAGACCCTACAAAGGAAAAGGATCCCTTCCTCTGTTTACTCTGTTGGGTACTTCAGTGATGCCTAATTTGCATTTAACACCTTTAGGCAATTAATATTAAGCGAGAAGTACCACACCTAAGCAATTTGATCATTACCACCAAATAATTCTCTGCTTAACCAGGGATCAATATATAGAGCTCTTAAGTCTCCAGCAAAAGTCCTCATCATTTCATTTGACACTTTAATTTTAACCCCAGAAATTACAAAATTAACAGTCCTTTAGAGTCTAAATTAAATAACTTAGTTTCAATAGCTAAGCAGACTAGAAAGGACTAACAAAGAAAGCAATATTATACTGAATTTGTGTAAATTAAGGATTTTTGTTCATATTCAATACAATTTTCTTTTTACTTTGGATGTTCATATTAAATAAACAGGCAGCTTTCCTTCCCTGGGAAAAAAAAAAAAAAAAAAAAAAAAAAATGAGTAATTTTTTTTTACTGGGTGTCCTGTTTTTTACTGGGATAGAATTAGTTTTCTTTGTAGTAGCTGGCATGATGCGGTGTTTTGGGTTTAGGATGACAATAATGCTGCTAGCACTCTGATGTCTCAGTTGTTGAAGAGCAACACTCATCCAGAGCCAAGGATTGTTCAGCTTCCTGTGCTGCGCTGAAGCAAGAGACTAGGGGGGCACCAGCAGCTGGGAGGGGACAGAACCAGGACAGCTGGCCCAGGCTGGCCAAGTGGATGTCCTGTGCCATGTGTCATAATGCTCAGCAATAACAGAACTGGCTAGGCATAAGTCAGCAGAGGGGAGCACTGTGCATCACTTGCCTCATATATTATTATTTATTATTATTATTTATTATTATTGTTGTTGCTGTTATTATTATTCCTTTCTTTTCTCTCTTATAAAACTGTCTTTATTGCAACCTGTGATAAATGATTGAGTTCCAAATAGGATTCCAATTAAAGTTTGCAATTTATTAAGCAAATAGAGGTAAGTAAAGAGTGCTGGGTGCGCCAGGAGTCTCTGCTCCACCAAGACGCACACCTGTTACATCAGGCGGCTGGTTTTTATGCTCCTAGACTAATACATATTCATCACTACTCCTAGAAAAGGCAGTGTTATTATAATTAGTTCCTGGAATCCGAACCCTCTCCTGGATGCATGCATATCAGTTTCGGGTGGTCCCTCTAGAGGTCGCTTGTGCAGAAGGCTCATAGTCTTCCTCCCAAGCTTTGTCCTTCGGTCGTCCTTCAACTCCCTTTCTCCTTATTTGGTGATCTCTTTGCCAGATATCAGAGGCTTGCGCAGTGTCCTATGCAAAAGTCATCAGTTTCCTAAAAACTCCTTGGTTCTCTTATCTCCTAGACCTGAGTCTCAATGTTCACCCTTCAAACCCTCTATTTACATGAATTGCTGGACCCTTCCTTTGCATGATACAAGAACTATGGACACAAATCACTCTGTTTTTCTTAGATAGAAGGTTATATTTCATCATGAGGCCCTAGCATTTTTCCATACTGACACGAATCAAATTAACACATTTCACAAACCCATGAGTTTTATCTGTATTCTGATTCTCTCCTCCATCCCATTGTGGGGGTGGAAGAGAGCAAATGTCTGTGCTCATCTGCTCAGCTGCCTGCTGAGTTAAACCACAGCAGTCCCTGGGTGCCCTCGGGAACATGGTCGGGTAAATTAGCATAAGAAGTAGATTCATTCATGTTACCTCAAGTTCAGTCATGGAAGTCTTTGTAATTTTGATCTTAATATAGGTTTAACTCTCTACATTTCTAAATTTTCATTATTTATTTATTTATTTATTTATTTTTTCTGTACTAAAATTCCTATCTTAACCTGCAGTAACTGCAACATTTATCTTTTGACACATGGATACCTCAAGTTCATTGCCCATATCATCAATTAGTTTCCTATAAACTTTGGACAAGACTCAAGGTCTCCATTAAGGTTTTCAGTAAGCCCAAATTCACTAGACTCAGTAGAAGTGATGGCTAAAAGGTCTGATACACAGACCTAAGGGGAAAGGGGAAAGAGAGAAGAGTTTTCATAGGAGAACACAAAGCTATGGAATGGTCCTGTAAGGAGCTGTGTTTGTAGTCAGTCAGGATACAGTTTCATGATACCCTTGTTTAATTGACAATCACTGCTTAAAAAGGATTATTCTACATCTCAAACCTCTACAAGGAAAAAACAAAAACAAAACAAACAAACAAAAAAAACCACTCTGATAATTTCAGAGATCCAATTAACAGTAGCTACCCAACACACATTTCCATTGGCACGTGTACACAACAGTGAACAGCTAAGGGACAAATGTCTGAGGAGCATTGGATGCATGATTGCCAAAGAGCATCCCAAAAGTTATACCCTTGGGTACTCTGGGATTTCAACTCAACATGAGTTTAATAAGGTAATTTTTATATTTAGACACTTAAAATTTAGCTAATAAATATTTTGTAGATGTACTTTTATAGCTTAAGTAGGCACATGGATTTTGGGTCTCATTTTGTATCTGTATTGAACAATAAAATTTTATGGATCTAATTTCCAGACAAGACCTGTAATTTCAGGAGATGGCACACTCAGTGTCAAGAGAAATTTGTCTCCAAGAGCTTTCTGAGTGTCACACAAAAGATATCTGAGTCTTATACCATAGATAAATATATATGTATATTCTTTGAGTATTACCTTTCTGAAGGGGAGGGAAAAAAATCTCCACAGCGATCCTAAATTATAGAAGACCCCTTCCCTGCATGCACACTCATCTTGCAAGCGCATCTTTAATTTATATACCTTTTATTATATACAGACATTTAGAAAAATCTTAGTTACTCCAAAACAACAGGTGCTAAATCAGCCAGCTTTGCAGGCAGACTATGCTGGAAAAGTAGGAATTAATTGTTTACAAGGGACGCAGACTATCACCTTTTACAACACTGGCATTACCATTTAGATGGTCCTTGACAAGGATCTTATTTTGCTCCATTTTACATTCATGCTAGCAAACAAATACTGAACATTCATTAGGCAAACAAATGAAAAAAGTGACTTCAGGAATGTTATCACACTCTATGTTCTGGGTGTGATAAATAATTAAAAACCTGTTGGCACACTGGTGTGTGTTTTTATGTTTTATGTATGTATAAGACTCCATATTTGCAGCAGACAGCGAAACTATTTCCTCCTACAAGAGGCTATCACTCTTTTGGACTTGGAAACTAAATGCTGGAGTCTTCTTTGCAGTTAATCAGCTTTGTTCTATTGAAATCAGTGGAGCTCCACTAATGTTAATGAAGCAATGCTGATTTATGCCACTGCAATAAAAGTTCCCAACTATTTAGTTACTAACGTGTTTTCCCAAATAAAGGAGTGAGGACTGACTTCTAATTCAACTGAATATTTTTACATATGGTTGAGAAACAGGCATCTATTTAGAGAAACAGGCATCTATTTAATCTTTATTTTAAATTTATAAACATTTTCACAAATTCACTACAAGGTGAAAAAGTAGTAAAGTGAGTGCAAAACAGTTTTTTTTTTTATCATGTTTTACATTAGGTAAAATTAAAAGGACAGTTCTGTGGCTATATATATAGTTTGGATAAACAATATAAAGTTAAATAAATAAATATATGAGTAAACAAATCTGGTCATAATGGAATTCTCCTTTCCAAAAATGGCAAGGAAATAAAATATACAGAAAAAAATAAAAATAAAAATAAAAAACCTTTGCAACTGAGTACCAGCTTTCTCACACTCCTTGTAAAAAAATAGAGTGCAATTGTACAAAAGCAAACATACATAATAGGAAAATGATTAGAAGAAATAAATCCAAAATTATTTAAGAATTTTGTTAAGTATGAGTTACATTGGTAATAATACAGTATTCTAAGTTGAATAAAGATTATTATTTTTCCATTGGGAAATGTCATTAAGGAACTTTTTTTTTTTTTTTTTTTCAACTTGAAATTATATTGAATTCATAAAATGTTTCAATTTCTGAACATATAGGTTGAAAAAACACAATTTGATTGGTAAATAATACACAACTAAACTTAAAAAATTAGATCTTATTTAAAGGAACTTGAGCTCCTAAATCCTTTGTGTTTTTCTGAAACTTGTATCCTGTCAAGCTAATAACATTCTTGCATTTGGATTATATACATGAGGTAAGATTTTTCATTGTAATATTAATCACCTGTTCTCAGGGATTATGTGATGTACAGGACTTTGCACTGATTTTCTCTGTCTTTCAGTTAAAGAAGAAATACCACTTGCTAAATTGTATGCAATGCAAATATTGAAAGCCAGAGGGCAAGTTGTTCACACGGGGACAATCCAGGTAGCAGCTGGGATGGTTGGATTAGTGGTTCACTTGCCTGCTGTATCCTTCCTTCCCTCTTAACAATATTTATATATATATATGTGTGTATATATATATGTATATATATACATATAACCTTTTCTTTGTCTGTGTAGACTATGTTACATTTGCTGTAAAATCTTAAATTAATGACAGAATAAAAAATGTCTTTTCTATCTCAAAATTTTATGAAGATAGGTTTTCTTATGCATAAAAATGTTATATAAAACATGCATATGTCAGGTATGTACACAGTGTACCACTATATATTTCTTTAAGCAAAGTACTTTTCTGCTTGCTTTTTCATTTGAATAGTCAGAGAATTTAAGTTTCAGGGAGTCTCAAAGCTTTACCTGGAGGAGCTTTAATTTAAACAGAAATTGACTAAATTTATATCGCTGTATCAGGGAAAAAAGCATCCATTTGGTCTTCCATGCTTGACCCCGTTGAGGTGGGTTATCCTTGGCAAACAATCAACCACCCACCCTTCTTGCTGACTCCTCCCTCCTCAGTGGGACAAGATGGAGAAAATAGGGACAAAAAAGCTTATGAGTCAAGGTAAATGCAGGAAGACTACTTACCATTTAACATCACAGGCAAAACAGGCTCAACTTGGGGAAAATTAGTTCAATGTATTGCCAATTAAAATAGATTTAGGTAAGGAGAAACAAAGACAACGAATAAAAAACGCCTCTAGTTGTTTCTCTCTGCCACTTCAACACTCACACTTATCCCCCGCTCCGGGGGGGCTTTCCTCTGACTGCAATTCCTTTTAGAATTTCAGTGTGGATCTGCCATGGGCTGCAGAAACTCCCTGTTCTCATGCCACAGACCACGTCCTCAGCTCTTGATGTTCCTTCTGTGGTTTCTCCCATTTATTCACCCCATTCTCTGCCTGGACAGAATTCTCTGTTCTATCTTGAAAGTTTTCAGAGACACTCCAAGAAATTTGCTGGATTTTCTCAGCTACGTCCTGCACTGGGTCCATTGTCCTACCACCAAAACCTGAACACAGACATCCAATACATCCACATAAATAGAAACAGGTAAAAGTAAATAAATAAATACATAAATCAAATAAAAATAAAATGTGAGAAGACACAGACTTGCATTATTCAAAGTCACCAGAAGGCACCATTACAGTTAATTTGACAGTCTGTTGAACTCTGTGAATAGGCAGTTAGATCTGGAATAAATGTCTGTTCATTGTGTAATTCTTTTTTACAGGCAATGAACATCACCAGAAAAGTCTGCTTTGTTCAAGTCTCTCCATTACAGAATCATTTATTAGATAAAAAGCTGTTGCCTGCAGGTTATATGCATACAAAACAAATAAAATAATTGCATATTGTCAAATCATGACAATACAAAAGGATCTAGAAACATAAAAGCAAACTAAGAAAAATTACCAGTTAACCAAAACTGTTAAAAGAAAAATGACCAAAACTATGGACTTGGCTGAAATTCAACTGCTTGGCAAAACCAGAAAACATGTTTTCCAATACAATGAAGGTATTCAAGTAATTTTTGAAAATATCTTTCAAGAACAGTCAAATTAGGGAGAATGACACCTTCTATATTGGATATATTTATGTGTAAAGGGTATATATATGTATAAGTCTCAGGACAAGATCTCAAGGGCAGAAAGAAGAGGGATGAGTGTCTTACATGAAGAGGGATGAGTGCCTGTTTCCTATCATCTGAAAATGCTAAATATTTTTAAATCCACTGATCCCAAGTAAGGGTACTATCCCTGACCAAGACCTGACTGGCAGATGACTCTTGCCAATTTTTACAGAAAAGTCTATTTAATGGCTGGTTTTCCAGTTTCTATACCGACAGTCCTGGCAGTCACAGTCCCTGTGTTTATGCTTCAGTGATGTAAACTAAGCAGAGCTTCTGCACCAGCAGAGTTTTAGCCTCTGCCAGGTAGTGCTTTTCCAGCCAGTAATGAAGCACAGTCTGCAAAACAGAAAAGTCCAGGGATTTTCCCAGCCAGCAGTTATCATGGATGAGATTCATTTTGGGGGATAGGGAATTTGGAAAAGAAAGTATAGCGATATGAATGTGCACTGCACCACTTCTTAAAGGTCTTGGCTCTTTCGTAGTATTGAAAGAGTTAATGGGCAAAAGTACCAGAACATGTGCCACTACTAACAGAAAGAATTGTGGGGAATTATCTTAAATTATCTTAACAGTTTCTCTAACCCTTATGTTTAAGTACATACTGATGCATAGAAACATTTCATCTGCTTTTTTTTTTTTTTTTTTTTTTTAAAGAGAGATATTATAATTATATTGAAAGTTGAACAATTCACCTTTTTCAACAGCCTGATCTGAACAATTAGGGGAAAACTTGCTAAGCTGATTGCAACCACTCTACAGCTTTAGAATACTATGTGAAAGTTGATGAGTCATCTAAATCATCCTATAACAACCTTACATTAAAAAAAAAAAAAAAAAAAAAATTGTAATTATCCTATTTTTGACCTTCTGCTGAAATAATTTTTGTCCTTAAGGTTTGTGGTTATCACATGATACTGATCCTAGGAAGACAATTTTAATCATTAAGGATGGTGGAGACTGAAAAATCAATTCTACTAAATACACCAAAATATTTGTTTGAACTGTCATAGAAAAGGGAACTGAGTGTAGATAATAATCCAGATTTTAAGATTACACCCTCCTCCAGAAAAAAAAAAAAAAAAAAAAAAAGAAAAGCTGACAAAGTCTAACTTCTCTGTTCAGTTATGAATCATGCTTTGAATTGTTATACTGGTCACTATTACATCTTATGTATGTATTTTTTATCCTTTGTGGGAAGTCAAAATAAAGATATTAAAAAAAGTTGGGTTGTATATAAGGAGGGTGTAGGTGAAGATTTTTTTCTGAGGATGAGTTACGTAGTAGCTCTCAGCCTTCAACATTTAGCTGAAGCCATTTCAGATTCACTCTTGAAAGTCTGTAACATTTGTTTGTTTTTCCAAGTTGCATACTACAGTTTGTCTCTATCAGAGGACTATTATTTTAGGGAATGGTAATCTGAGCACACCAACAAATCTGAATAAAACTGCAGCATTTAAAGACAAAATAAACAAATCCAAGTGAGAATGCTTGAGAGAAAAGTAGAAGACTGAGTGGTAGAAAGTGAGAGGATGAACTGCAAAGAGCCAAAGAGCCAAACACTGGCAAGAGGGAAGAATCATTATGACATTCAAGGGAGAATAGGTAGAAAGAAGTGAAAAGCAAGACTGGACACTGGGTCAGCATTTGGTAAAGATGACAGAATGAATGCAAACCGATTTTGTCAGAACTTTCTTGTCTCAACGTCTTGGCCTCCCTGCACTCCAGGGAAGGCACTCTATACTGCAAACTCAACTGCTGAGCTTGATCTGTTGGCCATAAGCTATAGAACTATAGCTTGGGCTGGAAGGGATCTTATAGACCATGTAGTTCCAACCTCCCTGCCATGGGCAGGGTTACCTCCCAGTAGATCAAATTGCCCAGGGCCTTGTTCAACCTGGTCTTGAACTCCTCCAGCTATGGGACTGTTCTTTCTCTTCCATAAACCACGATGACTCAAGGGGATGGAAAAGAAGGTTCACAAGAAGTCTGAGGGGTGAAAACCTAGCAGCAACCAGATAGAGACAGCATGCAGCAAGAATGGTATGATCAAGAAAGTCTGGCTAGAACAAGGTCCTGCAGCTCAGCTGTGCAATCATGAAAGCAATGCAAAGCTTTGCAGATGTCCATACAGAAAATCAAGCTTTGTAACAGAGAGCCCATACCACCAGCTAAAGCAAGTGGTATATGAGTTGAACAACCCAGGTCTCAAACAGCCTATTAAAAACATGGTTTTGTTAATGGATTCTAACATGGCAAGGGATTAATGAAATGAAAGTGGGAGAATGGTGAAACAGGAAGATAATATTTGCAGAAAACAATGAAAGAGAGTGGATAAAGAGTCTAACTTATTTTCTTTCATATGCTGAAACATTGTCCTTGAATATCCACATGCATGGTCTGAATAGCTACATATTCCAAGAATTTCAAAATGTAATCATAATCCCCAGTCTACTGTAGCAAAAGGTGGTTAATAAGCACTTTGCTGGGCTAAATTGGGGTATGGTTTTGTGATGCAGTTGTTGTTATAGCAACTTTATGTTTGTGTACGATTTCCGTTTAACAAACATGAGATAAATTATCCATCTTTCAAGATAAGGAGGAGACAATTACAAGAGCTTTTAGAGATGAAGTGAGCATTTATAGCTTCTGGGTTTAAATGCTATCTAATGTGTTGAAATTTTAGATCTGTATTTTTTCATTATTTGAACATGTTCCCTGACTAAAATTATACAGAAATGACGGAAACACTTGCAAGCCATACAGCATCCCTTTCCTAGGTCTGATAACATCTATATGTCTATTATTAACTGCCTGGTTACCCCTAAAAAAAAAAAAAAATCTCTTCAGTGAGGAAGATAACACAGACCAACTATGAAAGGAAAAATTAGTGAAATTAGTGACCTCAAATTGTTCACATAAATGTCTTTCCTAGTTTCCCAGGTAAACACTAATAAAACTTAGCAAAAGTAAAGAGAAGTCAGAATATTCCAACAAAAACTTTATGATTATTATTTTATTTACTATGGAATATAATAAATACACACACAAACATAATAATGAAGAGCCCATATATATTAAAAAAAAAAAAAAAAAGGAAAAAAAGTATAAATTAAAGAGAGAGATTATAGAGGAAATTATAGAGGTAGTTAGTTGGAAAGAGTTATTTATTTATTTAAGTGGTCCAAAATATAGAGTTTGATATCAAGAAAAGACAACCCTGGTTACAGAACCATCCTGATTCGGTGATGGTGGGGGATATCAATCACACACACAAAATCAAAATACAAAAAAAAAATATAAATATTTAAAAAAAAAAGTAGATTTAGTATTATCACTGCAAAGAATGAGATGCCTGTATTACATGAGGACAATTAGTAGCTTTATGATCTAGCTGAAAGAAAATCATTTGAACTCTGAGTATCAAGATAACCTGCATTCAGAAATATGTGAGTATGTGACTGGGAAATAAGTAATCACTCTTAAGAAAACTTTATATTCTAGGAAAACCTAGAGTTCTGAAAGAGTGTTATTATAGTACTGATATTCATAGAGGATAAGCTGAATGGTCCTAATGATTATAGGCCAGTTACTCAAACATCAAACTCAGACAATATAATGGAAAAGTCAATATAATTTTCAGTTAATAGAGCATCAGAAAGAGGGAACTGTAATTCATGCCAGTCAATGTTTTTTTTTCATGGAAAATGGGTTTTGACAAACAGTTTAGATTTCATTATTTGATAAGATCACAAATTTGGTTGGTAAAAGGAGCTGTATATATGTAATATAAGTAGACTTTAGCATGGCATTTGACTCGTATCAGATGAAGAGGCATTTTTTTTTTTTTTAATTACAAATATCTATAGGTCACATGTTAAATGGGTTTTGAATTTATTAATTAAAAATTTGTAAGTGTCTGTTAATGGAAAATCATCAGTGGATGGGACAACATTCAATATACTTATTTCATTGCTTGAAAATGAAATTATTGTAGAAAAAAATCTCAGTAAAGATGGGGTCATGCATAAGATGCGTGCTAGCCAGCAGATTTGGTTACTTATCGAGGTGTATTTGAGTTAGACACTGCCAGGAACAGACAAAAACAGACTTCTGTGTCTAGAAGCCAAACAAGTAAAGTAAGAAACTCAGGGGTTCCACCTGCCAGCTTGTGACAAAAATTTGCTAACAACAAAGAGGATTAATAAACAGCTAATTATGTTACTTTGACTTCTGGCATTATTGAAACAAGCAATGGAATACTGCATGGAGTTCTAGAGTTTATACCTTACAAAGGAAGTTGTAAAGTAATGATGATTTTTTTTTTTTAAAAGGACCAAATTGCTTTGAGATCCACTGAATGTGCCTTACAATGAAGAACTTAAGAGTTTAGATGATCTAGATTATCAAAACAAGATTGATAATCTTGTTTTATTTATATACTAATGTATTTATATACTAATGTATATATCTGTCAAGAGAACAGAACACATAGCAAGAAGCTTTTGCTTAGACAGAGACACAGCAAGAGATAATGGCTGTTAGACAAAAGAGGGGCATTTCACTTTAAAAACTGTGATTAATTTCCATCATGAATGATAATGATGATCAATGGTTTCCAGTGATCAGTGATGAAAAATAATGTGATCAACACGGAATGAATAGATCAGAGTGATACAGAAACTCGGATTAAATGATCCATACCTAGGCATTGAGAGACTGGGTTTAATTGCACTAGAATTTGTCACAACATTTTGTTATTTTAACATCATAGAAATAGCATGTTATAAGAACTCAGCGTACAACTTAAAATCAGCATGCCTCTAGCAGCTGCATTTTATTTGCAAGGATGACTCTTTTCTGAAACAAGAAATTATACTTCCTATTATACTTTGCATATGGCTATTTGTATCTAGTTAAATCACAGCCATTAATCCCTTTGCAAGATTTATCAAATATGACATAAAAGGAAAAATGTAGAATCAAAGGTTAATTTAATGTTACAGAGATTTTTTTATGGTGATTTAACATTAATGATGACAGTTTATGAACCATGTTTAATTAAATGAATGTTGGAGATAAAAATCACCCTTGTATTTAGCTTTACTTTAGATTATAGACTCTAAAATTCAAAAGAGGTTATGAATAAACTATATTATGGCCTCTAGTAAAGGCTGTATTTTACTAACATTGAAGTATATTTTTTATATTCTATCAGCAGATTAAATATGATCTTCAGATAGCTTAAAAATAGTGTTGCTTCACTGAAATATTTTTCATTAAAGAACTACAACAAAGGACATAAGTTTCAGATCTGGTCCATTTGTTTCTGTGTGGCATTTGGGAAACAGGTAACTTTGCTGACCTGTGCCTCATGTTGCACACAAAGATGACGCTCAGAGCATTGAAACAGCAAGGTACCTTATTTGCTTGAGAGAAAATGCTAGGACATGTTTGCAAGATCATAACTCCTGCTGTTTTAGTAATGTTGGAATAGTTGTTTCCACTGAGCTGCATTTGGAATCTGGATTCACAGGGGCAGTGATTTAAATATTGTTTTTTAGTACTTAACATCTTCATAAAACTGCAGCATTCCAAGATCACAATACAAAGCAAATAAACAAACAAAAACTCATTGTGATATGGTGAAGAACATACACTCCAAAGTAGTAATTGACAATAATAATAATAATAATTATTATTATTATTATTATTATAAAGTTGAACTGAAAAGAATTATTAAGTTTATGATTTCTCCATATTTTACTGGTTTTGCTAAGCAGGGAAAAATGTCATTATGAGATGCATGCTGTGAATATACATCACTATCTTCTTTATCTTTTTTTTTTTTTTTTTTTTTTTCATTTTATGGTCATACTGCCATATGCAAGTTCTTAACTCTGCAAAAATTTTGGTGGTATTAAACTATACATATACATAAGAATGACATTTGTCTGTTACTACAGTCCTACAGTCTACTCCCAACAAATTTAATGTTGCAATCTTTCTGTTTCTTAACAATTCTGTTCAACAAGAGGCCCACCACAAAGTATAGCAACAGTCATAATCTATAGAAAGATGTCTAGTTAATGATAACAGATTCCTGGGCTGCTCTGTTCCCCAGACTCATATTTGTTCCTGACACAGACAGCCTATATCATCTTGTACATCTTTTGCAGCTGGGTACACATATATTTCCATGTGGTTATTTAAATTATCTTCTCTGACACCTGTCTTCCAGATCTCATTGATATAGAATTTAGGCAGAATTTGAAGTCCATAGAATACATCAAATTGAGTAATTGGAAAGGGGCATTGTATTAAAAATCAGTAGGTAACATACAGTGAAATTACTGTTGCGGTTCAGAAATAAGTAACATAGAACTTTTGTTCCAGATTGCTTGTACAAATTATTAATTCCTTACTTTTTAGAAGTATGGATTATATTTTCATATAAAGAGAAAATTTTGTAGGATTCTATAATCTAGTGTGCTGCTGGTAGTTTACTGAAAAATTGTGACAGGTTAGGGTCACACAATACTATCAACAGCATCATCATATACCTTCTGGTTCTGAATGTTGGATAAAGAGAAGTTGGTGTTTTGGCAAGTAACAATTCTTAGTTTAATAATAATTTATTTAACTTGCTGGCAGACCTTGGACTCTTTGAAGGTTTTATCACAAGCTCGCCTTGTGACAAAACTGATATGACTGAGACTTCCTTGTGCAATGGAGGTGGTGTGGTCTTACATTTATGCTTTGAGGCCTTAACGTGAAATGTATCAAGTATAATTTGAGCAGCTGAGGGAAAAACAACAATAAAGAAGCAGAAAGAATACTACAGTACACAGATTAAAGTACAGAAATGATATGTGATCTAGTCACAGTGGAGTCTTTACATATTGTTTTATTTATTTAAATTCAGTTATTGAATATTGCTTTTTTATTTTTATTTTTTATTTTAGGCAACTGAGATTTTTCTCTCCATCTATATTGCTTTTCATTGTGCCTCTAAAGAGGGATTGATAAAGAATAAGTTTTTGTTGGTGTCATATTTACTGGTGCAAACATGTAACCTGGGAGACAATATAATACCTTCTGGAAATAAAGCTGCTAAAAAATGCAGGTGATTTGCAATTTCTCACAGTTGATTTCCAGCCTACTTACATTGCAGTACACATGACATCAGGGGAAGTTTCTCCTCCAGCAAGGCATACCCATGAGCTCCATCTGCAAGAGAACATCCATCTGTCCTGTCAGACTGAAGTTGTCACTGCTCAACAGTGCCAAAAGGGGAACTGCAGCCAGTGCCAAGGACAGCAACCACCTTATAATTGCATACATAGCTCTTGATACCAGTCCTGCTAACTTTGGTTGGGGTCTTCCCAGTGAATAGACTGCATGATGTAAAGCTAAGGGGTGAAATCTTGTCAGAAACACTAACTCTTAATGACACTCCAACCCAAAGGAGTCCACCACGCACTCTGCTGGCTCCAGGGCTGGATTTAGCCATATTTCACTTGTAAGGAGACCATGCAAGATGCAGTTTTCCCCTTCAGTAATAGTTCTGTCTTTCAATTTCAAATGTGCATAAGTTGTGGAGTGATCAGCTTTCTAAATCGGTATAAACCAGAATATAAGAGAAATGAGTGAAAAATATTCAAGCTGCAGTCATGGATCAGAATTTCACAATGTTGTATGGATGCAGAGAAAAAGAAACTTTCAGCAAGTCAACTCTAGCTCCTAACTCAATCTCAGAGTTATAACTAGCCTACATGTTTTTGTCCTGAAATACATGTTCTTATGAAACAAACAAATCATCAG
>MU012846.1:0-12184 GCA_011074415.1 Stictonetta naevosa | reverse complement strand
TCCATTCCTGACATGTAGGGTAGTTCATTGATACAGTTCTGTTTCTCCTAATGAGATTCAACCTTACATGAATAACTTCACTGAGACAAGTTTAAACAGCAATATAAATAAATGGGAAAGGTAGAATAGCTTGGATCAACTTTGAGACTGCCAGCCTAATGTTAATCAACTAGTCTGTAAATTTTGACCCACTGATAGCATGGGATATTGAAAATAAACTTTGGTACAAGTTACATTACTGTTACCTTTTCCAGTGTTGGTTACAATCTGTATAAGACTACCTAAAGGCTTAAAACTTAAATATCAACTTTCAGTACAGACTATTATGTTTTATATTCTCAGATAAAGGTAGTAATTTAAGCTGTTGAGTGAATAATTAATTGAAAATTGAAATTTATGAAGTTTCTGATGATATACTGTCTTGTTCCCATTCTTACTTATTTTCCTGCTATGGGTGCTTTCTATATCCCTTTATGTAGTTAAACGTCCACTCATGTTATTTTCTGTCTTTGCACTGTTTCTGATTGACTACAACTGAAGACAATCATTCAAGGGAGGGAATAAGTATTATTGCATTGACTTAGACAGTGGCCTCAGTGGATTGGAACAACCACAAATCATTAAAGTGTTGATAAAAAAGTCTGGACAAAGTTCCCAAAATATATGTGTATGTTTTCTAGCATTGGCCATTTTTTGAAGAGAGAATAGAAACTCAGAGTATGTGACCATTCTACTCATCACAGTAAAAGCCAAAGTAATTCGGTCCACTGTTGTAGTCACTGAAAGCAGTGGTGGGGAGATACTTCTAGCACTGAAGTGCTCCCTCCAGAGACAGATCCCTCTGGGAAGACAGTATTGTTTTTGACTTTTCCTTCACACTATCTTTACTCTGAGTTAAACTGAAAATTTCTCATTTCCAGTACTGTCAATCTGACACCTTTCATGAGTGTTAAGTTCACTTCTCTGTTATAAAAATATCACAGCAGTTTCAAAATATAATAAAACAGAAGCATTTTCTGAAGTTGTGCTGTGCTTTAAAATCAGCTGGAGGGCTCCCAGCAGTGTACCTCTACTCTATATATTGTGTTTATTAGTTGACTAATAAATGTGGTTAGTATATGATACAACTTCTGACAGAACTGGGACTTTTCAGAAATTATTTACCCATTCCCAATATTGGTGGACCCTTATGAAAAGAAGTTTCTTTATATTCCGTGGAAGCAAATGTGTGTGAGGGTAGTAGTGTTAGTGTTAGAAGATTATTAGTAATTCCTGGTCCTCTAAAAAGCCCTGGGTGCTTTATTCAGATAATGTTGGCAGATCAAAAATCTTAAGAGATAGACATAAATCAGTTTGTTAAAAGACCCCATATCACTACAGGAGAAATATTGCAGTTTGCAACACATACTTCCACAAATCCATAAACAAAGCTCCTTTACACAGGAAATCTGTGCCAGTGTAATCTAGCATCTGATTATAAACCAATATAGCTATATTGATCCAAACTCTTTCATTCACTTTGGCAGAACCAGTTCTTTACTTGTTTCTCTGTTCCAATTAGAAACAGATTAACAAAATAAATCACTTCTAAATCAAATGACAGGACTGAACACAGGTTGATGGCAATTTAACTGTATTAATTTAAAAATTAAATTAAGCAATGTGATCTTTTACATGTATCTCATATTCCCTAGCTCTACTGAGATTACATCCTCCTCCTCTCTTCCTTCATTTATAAGGTGAAATTCTTAAAAAAAAAAAAGAAAAAAGAAAAAAGAAAAAAGAAAAAAAAAAGTTTGAAGTTTAATAACCTTGATGTTTCCACATACAGCACTGGCAACTGATAAATATTACGTAAAAAAAAAAAAAAAAAAATAAAAAAAAAAACTAATTCATGGAAGCATTTATATTTAGTTTGTAAATGCAAAAACATTTATCTTGTATTTCTTAGTGAGTAAGTAATAGTTACTGTACTGTACACATGCCTTTGTCCTGAAGGTGTTTGGTGAAGTATACCACAAGGAGATAGATGACTGAGTCAAAAACTAAAATTGTATTCCTATATATTTATTTTTGTGTTTAACCATACATTCAGGCTCTCTTAATGGAGAAAGATGCTTCTGCTAGATCAAACCTGATGTTTGTCTAAACTGCTAACTTCTGAAGGATCCATGCAATCTGGTTAAATTTCTATATGTACTTCTGAACTATATCACTTTTTGCTTGACAGCATTGAGAAATCTCTGAAATGCAGACCTTGCAGATGTTAATTTTCTGTATATATTTTGTAATATCATGTGATATTCTACCCAGTATTGCATCATCAGTTTACACAATGACCATATATAACTTTCAGGTTTTTGTTTTGTTTTGTTTTGTTTTCACTGTATGATGTGGCCCATCATTTTATGCATTTTTTTTTTCCTTAAAAATAAGAAAAATAACTTCACATTGAAACAGATGGTTTCACTGAAATCTGTACTGTGAGGACCAGTGTTTTTGTAGGTTATGTGTACTATTATTATTATTATTATTATTATCTTCATCAATTATAATTGAGGTAGAACCCAGTAAGCAAATTATTCTTTCCATTCTACATTATCTTGTCCAGTAGTGTGTTCTGCATCAGTGACTATACCAGCAATACGATCATAATATTTGGATTTTGTCTTTATTAACTTCACAGGAACTTGATTTTGTGGAGAAGAAATAATAAGATTCATTTCCCTTAAGTGTTTATTAGTTATTAGTGTATTTCAGTGATTTAACCACTAACAGGAAGTATCAGGTTGCCTGTAAAGGGACTCATTTAACCATAAACAGATGTCTGATTTGCTTAAGATGAGACTTTCTGATAAAAATGACGTAACAGTCTCTGGTAAATATAGAAGAAAATGAACATCGCATTAATACTTTGTGACTAGATGCTTACTGACTGTTAAGTTATATTTTTGGGTAATCTTGCATCCAGAGCTAAAAAGGGTGACCACAATGCAGTGATGCATATTGCTCAATTATTATTTTTATCACTTAAGATATACCAAGTAGTTTCACTGGGTCATGCTTTGTTATTTTTGATGTCTATCTAAGCAGACATGGGAAATGTCTTAAATGGTTGTTGCACACACATCCGAAGAGTAGTAGCAGTTAATGACTCTGAAGTTTTGCAATTGATACTGAGGTAGTTTTAATGGCTGATTTGCTTGAAATATCAGTATATTGACAGAAGCATCTCATACAAAGCACATCTGGATTGTGAGAATTTGGTCTGGAAACATTTATTTCCATTCCATCTGATTTAACATATGCTAGTTCCCAACTGCCTGTGTGTTCAACAAAGATGATTCAGCAAGCATTTTTAACTATATCTATACTAACAAATAAAATGAACCAGAATCTTTTCTCTGGCCTGCAACCAAGCTGCATGCCTGGCTTCCATCCACATATCTAACTCAGCTTACCCACCTGCTTTCTGCAGCATTAATTAGTATCTGCTCCATACTCTCTTGAGTGACTCCAATAATAAAGAAAGGTCTACCACTTTACTCAGAGAAACTGGTTTGGGCATCATCTGACAATAATGCTCTACACTTAAACGGGCAGGATTTGACACTGAAATCAGTACTAGATTCAGTGGAAGGGAGAGACCAAAAAGTTAAGCATTCCAGAGTCACAACCAACATGTACAGGATCCTACAGCTACCTGAAAAGCAGTTATAAAGACATCGGAGCCAAACATTCCTGTCTGGGGGCAGATGTCAAAACAACATTAAAGGACAATGAAGTATGATTTAGGAGTTTCAGACTGGAGATGAGGAAAATCATCCTCACTAGCAGCACTGAAACAGGTTTTCCAGAGAATATGTGGAATGTCCATCTGTTGAGGTTTTTGGGACTTCACCAGATAGAGCCACAGCTGGCCTTGTCTAGTGTTGGTGATAGATGAGCTTCTTGTCGAAGTTTGAAATATGTGGACCTCAGGTATCCTAACCTCTCTGTAATTCATTGATACTTTTGTGAATGATCTTATCCAGTTAAAAAGTGACAAAGAATCTCAGGAGAGAATAATACAGTTAGGAACTAAATTGATATCATTGCTAAAATGCTGGTATTGGATCAAGGTTCAGGCTTGACATTATTTTGGATATGCTGCTACATGTTCTGTTTTACAAGAAAGGCTTATCCTTCACTGCTGCATTTAGTTGTTGGATTGTTCTCTTTGGAAGGAGGGAAAATGTTCCTTTTTCCTCAGAACAGCTGAGCTTGGGCAGAGAGAAATTCCACATTAGGATCACCTTCTAGAATACATGCCTACAGAATGTTGCATCATACAGAGAAACTCTAGTTTCTTGTAAATCTGAAAGTCATTGTAAGTTGGTGGGCTGAGAGGGTGGTAACAGGAAGAGATTTGCCTAGCAAAGGTGGAGGTTCATGACTTTCTTTTTATTTTGTGTTACAGAGCATATCTGAGTTTCCTTATTTGAAGTCTATCCTTCTTATCTATCACACTAAAACTAAGCTTTAGACATTCAAGAATATCATCTTCAAGACTTTAGTCCCACTATTCCTATTTACTTTGGTCACAACATGAAAAGTATTGCTTTATTTATCAGTTCTTGATGTCTTTTTATGAGCTTTATCCTATAGAAAGACTGCTGAAAGTTTATTGCCTAAAACTAAAGAGGAGAGAGAATACAGATATTTTCATGCTGAACACCATTAAGTTACAAAAAGAAGGT
The DNA here is from genome assembly GCA_011074415.1 of Stictonetta naevosa. Taxonomy (NCBI): domain Eukaryota; kingdom Metazoa; phylum Chordata; class Aves; order Anseriformes; family Anatidae; genus Stictonetta; species Stictonetta naevosa. The sequence goes on along the minus strand of MU012846.1, from coordinate 7,445 downwards.
AACTAAGAGGTTTTTGGTAAAGAAATCTTATGTAGATCCAAAAACTTAGTGATAGTAAGAGAATTAAAACACTTATACCAACTGGGAAGGATTACAAATAGACATAAGGTAGAATAAGGAATATAAATAAGAGGAAAATAATTATAATAATGTCAGTGTAATAAGCTTTCTACATATGATTGTAGAGACGCTGAGAAAATAAGGAAAAGTTGTTAAAGAAATGTGTTAATTCTTTAAAGAAACATTATAAAGATTCACACAAAATATATTGAGGACTAATTAAGAAAAAATAAGTACATTTGGCTCGTCAGTAATCTTGAACAGAACAAAAAAAAAAAAAAAAAAAAAAAAGAGACCATGACAAGATGTTTTCAATCAAAGTATTTTAAGACATGGTAATCATGGTAATGAATACAAACAAAACAGAAACAAGCAAAGACCAGAAAAGCAAGAGGCACTCCTTTATTAACACTGAGCTAAGAAAAACTATACCAAACAAAAATCTTCTATCAAACAGGTTATTGACAAATATATGAGTTATTGACAAATACACACAGTTAGGATACATAATGCTATTTTTTGAAGAAAACTTCACTGAAAAAAAAAAAAGAGTTATTTGATTAAATGATGGGAAGCTGTTACATTTCATAAGAACATTGACTATCATCACCATTTTCATCACAAATCCAACACACATCATGTGAGTCTCTAAAGAAAATTTAATCTATTCCAGCCAAAACCATGACAATCATTAAGAAAAAAAAAAAAAAAAGAAAAAAAAAAAAGAAGAAGAAGAAGAAAAATAAAAGTCAAAACATTATATGTCAGCCTCCTTAATTTCAATTTTAGGAAAAACAATGTGTCATATAACCAGTGATATTTGAAAGCCTAAAGGAATAAGGCTATCTGCATCCATCACAAATTTGTCAAAAACAAGTCAAAATAATGCACATTACTTCAGAGAATTTCTTCAGGAGCCAGGTCCAGAATGTCTAAATTGTTGAAGGACAGAACCATATACTATCCTGAGTTGGAAGGGACCCACAAGGATCTGATAGAATCTGCATATTAAAAATATAGACCACACAAATCTGAGAAGTTAGCATATCAGAGGAGAATATCAGAACTCAGCTGTCAAAGTGAGGCAAAAGAAAAATAAAAAATAAAAATAAATAAATAAATAAATAAATAAAAACCAGGGTGCCGTTCAATAAAGAGTGATGGGAAAATGACTACATGGACTAGACAGATGGAACATGATTGACTAAGACAGCAGTTCTGCAGAAAATGCTCTCAAGTTTAAATTATCCTTGGTGGAGAGAAGTAGTAGCAGACAAATTGCAGCAAAGATGATTCTGCTTTGATATTTAGTACAACTTCTTAAGACGAGAGATCATGAAGTATTAAAATAGATTGCACTAGATGTCTGTGGTTCATCCAACATCAAAGGTCTTTAAGAAAAAAATAGAAAAATATCCATCAGAATTGACAAAGACATAGCTGATCTTGCTTTGGGAAGGGGGATGTATTAGAGAGACCTATGATACTAATCAATTCTGTGCTTCAAGTGTTTATCTGACTGCACTGACTTCAACTCCTGATGAGAACAGGCATAGATGTACAGAAATAATACTGTTGTATTTAGTCTAGTCTGGCCAAAAGCATGATCTCTTAAAGGAGCTCATTCTTTCAAGATTAAGGACTGAAAATTGCAGTTAGACCCAGGTTCTAAAGAAAATATTTTTCTTTCTCTTTGTGTCATAAGATATACAAATCACTTTTGTGTTCTTAAAAAATTGTATATGACTAGACACAATATAAAATACCATAAACTGTTTCCAAAATTGGACAAATACGGGGCTGATAAGATGGTAACAGTTCTTTTCCCCACTTGAAAAATGGTGGAGATTAAAGCTCTATTTTCTAAACTGGGGAACAAGCCCATTTTTCTGCCAGTAGAGTAGTTGCATGACTCTGCTGAACCCTATCCAACTCAATATGAGACAGGGTTTTATAACAATAAGTAGCATAATGTTTCACCAGTCATTTAATTGTCCATTTTTGGTCTTATCATAAATGGCAAGAACAAAAGCTGAATTGATTTTCTTATATGTCAGGAACTTTGATAATGAGTTACAATTTAAGATTACATACCTTTAATGGTTGATGTGATTATACTACTAATATTAATAATAAGAAGAAGAAGAATTATACATTGTAATTCTGCAATTGTACTCTGATTATACCAACATGATTTACAAATACTAATTATGTGAGCCTTTCAAATATCTTTTAACAAATATAATAGGCCTAGATACAGCAATTGCAGTCATACTTCTCTTTCAGCAAAAAATTATCTATCTATCGTACATAATCTATAATAAAGAAAATGTTGGAATATAAGTATTTTGGCAAAAAGCTACTATGCTGAAGATACAGATATTATTTTTATTCTTATTAAGGTACTTCTTTTTCTTATATGTCATTGTGTCACCGAAAAATGAACACTTTATATTTTTCTTTCCTAATTTGCAAAACAAAAGTTAGTTTTCAAATTGCAAACTTTGCAACTCATTCATAATCAATGGAAGTTGCTTATTAAATATTAATTTGTAGGAAAAAGCTCAGTATCTTTACTTTCTCCTTCACTCTGTGTTCATTGTTTTATATAACTTACACGATATTTTTTCTCTCACTTGACAGATTGATTTCTATAGTAGACAAAAATGTTTAAAGTAGCCATTATGCAAAAACAGTAAAGCTGAAATTTACTTCCTAGAGGTAATTTATTTCAAAGTATAGTATACTTTTCACACAGGTGCTCAAACATTTATAAAACAATAATTTTTAAAAAATCCTCAAAAATATAGTTGAACTTAAATAGTTATACGTAATAACTAACATTCCATTTTAAATGTGAAATTTAAAATCCACTTATAATCTCCCCCTTGGCTAAACAGCATCATGACTTTCCACCATCTATTTAATTTCCTGCAGTGGCAGTATTGGTCTTCTACAGTAACATTTTCTTCTTCCCTGCTGCCCTTTAACTCTGTTTTGCCTTTTTGGAGTTATGACTTTAAATTGGTGGAGATTAGACACATTCCTTGAAATTGGACATTTTAGAGCTTGATGCTTTGATGCTGTTTTTATATATTTTTAATACTTCTTTTTTTTTTTTTTTTTTTTTTTTTTTTTTTTTAATCCTCAGGGAAACTGCATGCTGTCTGAGTAAAATTAACATCAGAGCAGAGTTCTATATATTCTGGACCAATGAGTAAACTCTGTGGTAGACATTGCATGACCCTCCAGTTGTTGTCTTTTATGGGAAATCATATGCCTGACCACAGTAAAGGATGGAGTTTAATATTCCACAAGTACCATCAACGATAGCAGATACAAACAACATTATTATAGAAAATTTTGCAAGACATTGAGTACAGTTGACATAGTCCATTCTACTTTTGACTTTTGACTTCCTTGTTTCCACTGCAGTACAAATTTCTACAGAATTTGACTCAATAGAATAAAATGAAGAATTCTCTAAAACTGTTTTCTTTTTTTCTTCTTCTTCTTCATAATATATATATATATTCCTCTCTTGCCTTTATTTTTTTTCAAGGAAAAATTATCGGGTTTTTTTTTTTTTTCTTTTTTTTTTTTTTTTTTTTTTTCAATTTTAGTGAATTGGTCTTTTCATTATATTAGATAATTATCAGAAATTCCTGCTGTAACTATAAAATTCTTCAATATTTATAAAATATACATGCAGCTTAAAATACACACACACAAAAGAGAGTTATTTATCTATGTTTTATTTCTGATCTTATTAAATAATCCCATAGGTAAACAGCAACACACACACACACACACACAAAAAAAAATAAATATTTAGCTTTATAAGTAGTTGTAATTGAAATAACCACATTATTTTCTACTTGTTTTATCTTCATATAGTCTGCTTGAAAAGAGAAATAAGCTAATTAATACCAAATAGGAAAACAAATATATTTGAGAAATGTCCTACAAAATATTTTGTAAAAAAAAAAAAAAATAAAAAAATAAACTCAATATAAGAAACCAGAACCCGTAAAACAGAAAAACAAGCATCTTTTTCTGTATTGAGATAGAACCTAAATACTTTTCTACTAGACAAAGTATTTGACTACCTGAACAGAGCTTTGAAAAGAAACACTTCAAAACATTTACTGCAATAATTGGTTCACCAGGATTCACCAAAAGTCTTCCATTATTAATATAGACAATGCATAGACATTTAAAATTAGATATTGAATAGTAATTATCAGTATAATTTGAAATGTCTCAAGGCCTTGGGTTCACTGTATATCTGCAGTGAATAGACATGAAAGCTGGTGGAATTTGAAATGATTCAGATTTTTACAAGAATACCAATTCCCATCATGTATTGTAAGCTGAGTCCATTTAAATACAGGAAGAGTGTAGCAGACTGAAAATTGTTTAACTGGTTGGAGATGGATAAATAAGTTCTGAGCTGATGATTATTGAAGTTTTGTTGCCAATTATGAAAAAATCTTACTACAGAAATAAATGTTATTGCAAAGGAAACAAAGGCTTAGCCTGATGGCAGTATAGCAGAATGTGAGGAAACTGTAGATAAAAGAATGTTTGAAGATGATGAAAATACAGCCAGGGGGCAGTAGTCAAGAATTTGACAATGCGCGATTGTTACTCAAGGGTTTGCTTTCAAAATAACAAAACCAAATCATTTAGCAAAGCACCAGTTAGCATGATTTCAATAGGAAAAAATGCATAATAAAATGATGAAAATTGTGAAGACGTCTTATATGAAGAAGCGTTGGTGTCCTTGGAAAATGGGGCTGCTATGACTAGAAAACAAGGCGTGAGAACCTGTGGTGTATTTCCATTAGGATATTAGAAAAGAGGATATATATATATCTTTTCCTTTCAGGGAACAGAATTTACTCATGGTGACTAGCTGAACAAGATACTAAATCACAACAATTTTGTGCTTATATCTGAATTAACCCTACCAGGCCTCTGCCACCAACAGTAAAACAGGAGAACATCCTGTCTGCTAGCACACTTGGCTCCAACCACGGAGCTTCTCCAGTTTTGGAGGTAACACAGATATGACACCAGACCTCTCTTCTCTGCCTGAAGAGCAGGGCTATTTTATCATTTGCTGGAAATGCAGCACTTAAAGGTGGTTTTGTTCCCATATTATATGTTTGTCTCATTAAGCCACTGCTACTGCAAACATCTACATGCTGACCAACAACTTCAGTCAAAAAGTGAATATTGGATGACAGGAGAACATTTCTGGACCAATTATGTGACTGAATGGACTACAGCAAAAAGAGGGGGAAAAAGCAGAAGGGAGTCTGCATGGAATGAAAGCAGAAATGAAAGTCTTCTACAGACAGTTTTAATGGAGAAGCTCCTCACCTATAAATCTGTCTCCTTGGGTTTCACACCTAACCACCTCAAACCAAACCAACCAACCAAAAAAACAAAAAAAAAAAAAGCAAAAAACAACAACAACAACAACAAACACTACTACTACATTACAACCATTACTACAAGAACTCTTATTTCTACCACTCTTACTGGTTTGTAAAAATATACTAGTTTGCTTCTCTTCTTGAGATGTAGATCCATATAGCTCTTTACAATTCACTGTTTCTGTAACAAGTCATAAATTTGCAAATTACCATGGTGCAAAATTTACAAATTACCATGGTGCAATATAACCCTCTAAGCTCTGTAAACCAAAGAGTGTTCCCTTTATATATTTGCACTGTGCATAACCTGTAACAGGATGACTTTTGAGTATTATCACTATGCAGAATTAATAATAAATAATAACGAGTATCCATATTTTGTTCCTGATTGCCATAACCTCTAAAGCTGATGAAAAGGTTAGATTGATTTACAGAGATGTTGTGGGGATATTGATACAGGGAATATAACTTAATAAATGTGAATAGAAGTGCTTTAAAATGGACAAATAATGTGAGCCTGGTCATAAACCATGGGCTTCCCCAGCAAGCTTCTCTGTCAAATTCCCCTGTTGTCTCTATCTGTTGTTTTCTCATTGTCCTGAGCTCATTTAAGCTTTTGTAAAGGACTACTCCTATTCCTCTAGAGAGATCTACTTTTGCCCCTTTCAGTCACTGAGCTCCAGTGAAAGTCTTACTCAGCAAGGAACAATATGAATTATGGCTGAGAGGGTAAGGGCAGAGAAATATAATGAGTCACTATGTTTAACTATTTACTGTAGAATATAAACAAATCAAGTATATTTTTATATTCTTATATTCTTCTGTTTAATTTAAAAACCAAACCATAACAACAACAAAACAACAGCAACAACAAAACAAACAGGCAATCTTTCCAAACTTTAGCAGTATCCTATAATTCAATCTATCACAACATTTATTTTAGAGACATCAAATTTATAGAATCAACACGAGAGTTTATTTTGTAATCATCTCTCCCTCTTGTGGCTGATTTCAGCAAGGAAATGTCCTGTTATTTTCAATTAAACTGAAATCAGGTATCCTGGATATCAGCATGTTGTTCAGTATATTTAAGTTATAGATTGTTATATATATGTAAGGACATAATTCAATGCCCTCCCTCCCCCCCACCCCCACCCTTTTTAACTGTGCAGATTTACACTTACGTAATGCAGAAATATAATTATCTCATTAAACCTTATCCACCTTGATTCTCACCTATTAAATAATTGTTTCTGAAGGTTATGCTGCTAAATGGATGTGGATAAATTCAATATTTTTTAAATAAAACTTTCCAAAGAGGGATTTTATTTATTTAATTAATTATTTATTTGCTTGCTTTTGCATGGATATTGTGAAATTAACACAGGTTTCTCTCTAGTGGAAAAATGTATACTAAATATCATTACATGTTAAATCTTATTATAACTGAAAGCTGTATATAACTACATATTGCCTCATTGCTTAAAGGATCTGCAAATGTTATGGATTTCTCCCAAGGAGAATAACGTATTTTCAAAAAGCTATTTTTCAGGTTGTTCCACTTCCATGTTTGACATTCGTTTCTACAGACTGAGTTACACTGTTTTCTTGTCAGTTTAAGTTGTTGTTGGGCCTTTCACAAAACATTTTGAAAATAAACAAACAAACAAAAACATGAAAAATAAAACAAACAAACAAACAAAGCACAAAACTCAGTGAAGAAGGAACTGAAATAATATGTATAAGCGTGTGCATTTGTGAAAAGAGCCAGATCAATTTTCCTTTGGTATATGTATAAGCTGTTTAGAGAGGGTTGCAGACAGGTAATGACAAAGCACCAAGCTTCTGATGATTTGACCCTGATATAATATACATATATATATGTATATATATATATGTGATATATATATATCAGTTTAATGATCAGTTTAAGTTTGCAAA
>MU012844.1:94161-114363 GCA_011074415.1 Stictonetta naevosa | reverse complement strand
CCTATACCAGCGTGAGCTACGAGATGTGCGAAAAGATTTTGGTCGCTGCATAGGTGAGCAGCTTGTCACCTGTTTGCTCCGGTGCTGGGATACCGAAGCCAATTGTGTGGAATTAGAGGACAGGGAATCCAGGCGGCTGGGATCCCTTGCTAGAGATGCAGGCATTGACAAAGCAATTGGAGATGGAGCATGATCTCACAGCCTCTGGAGACATCTCCTGTCAGCTGTAAGGGAAAGGTTTCCCTTCAAGGAAGAACTTGTATGTCTGCCAGGCAGGTGGACCACTATGGAGAAGGGAATCCAGTACCTGAGGGAATTAGCAGTACGGGAGGTGATTTATGACGACCCAGACAATGGACAAATATCCACAGATCCAGATGAAGTCAAGTGTACACGACCCATGTGGCAGAAGTTTGTACGAAGTGCACCATCATCATATGCCAGCTCATTGGCAATAATGGCATGGAAAAAGGATGAGGAACCCACAGTAGATGAAGTGGCTAAACAACTCCGCCAGTACGAAGAAAGTCTCTCCTCTTCCCTACAGGGCTGCGTCTATGCTGTGGAGAAACTGTCTGAAGAGTTCCACCAACTTAAAGAGAATTTATCTTCCTCACCACCTGTACAAACCAGTGCCCACAAACTAAAAGAGAATATTTTGGAGAAACTTTCTGAAGAGGTCCAGCAACTTAAAGAGAGTTTATTTTCCTCCCCTCCTGTACAAACCAGTGTCTCTGCTATTAGGGGTAAGCGCTCATCCGTGCAAGGAAGACGATATGGTGGATACACACCTCGTGCCATCCTGTGGTTTTACCTACGTGACCATGGAGAGGACATGAGAAAATGGGATGGAAAATCCACCGCTACCCTAGAGGCACAGGTACGTGAGTTGCAAAAGAAAACAATCGGGAAAAAGGGGTTCTCTGAAAAGTTTGCTGCTCCAATGTCCAGCAGGCAGTCCTTTAAACACAGGAATGAAGATTCTGATGAGGATTAGAGGGGTCCTGCCTCTAGCCAGGGGGAGGAAAGGGACAATCGAGTTTATTGGACTGTGTGGATTCGATGGCCTGGCACGTCAGACGCACAGAAGTATAAGGCTTTAGTAGACACCGGTGCACAATGTACTCTAATGCCATCAAGCTATAAAGGGCCAGAACCCATCAGTATTTATGGAGTGACGGGGGGATCCCAGCAGTTAACTGTATTGGAGGCTGAAATGAGTCTAACTGGGAATGAGTGGCAAAAGCACCGTATTGTGACTGGCCCAGATGCTCCATGCATCCTTGGCATAGACTTAGAAGACGATATTTCAAGGACCCAAAAGGATTCCGGTGGGCTTTTGGCAGTGCTGCCTTAGAGACAGAGGGCATTGAACAGTTGTCTACCTTGCCCGGTCTCTCAGAGGACCCTTCTGTTGTGGGGTTGCTGAGGATCGAAGAACAGCAAATGCCAATTGCTACTACAACTGTGCACTGGCGGCAATATTGCACCAAACGAGACTCCTTGATTCCCATCCATGAGCTAATTCGTCAACTGGTGAGCCAAGGAGTGATTAGCAAGACTCATTCACCTTTTAATAGTCCCATATGGCCAGTGTGAAAGTCTAATGGTGAGTGGAGACTAACAGCAGACTATCGTGGCCTGAACGAAGTCACACCACCACTGAGTGCTGCAGTGCCGGACATGCTAGAACTCCAGTATGAACTGGAATCAAAAGCAGCCAAGTGGTATGCCACAACTGATATCGCTAATGCATTTTTCTCCATCCCTCTAGCAGCAGAGTGCAGGCCACAGTTTGCCTTTACTTGGAGGGGAGTCTAATATACTTGGAATCAGCTGCCCCAGGGGTTGAAACATAGCCCTACCATTTGCCATGGACTGATCCAGTCTGCGCTGGAGCAAGGGGAAGCTCCTGAACACCTGCAGTACATCGATGACATCATTGTGTGGGGTGACACAGCAGAGGAAGTATTTGAGAGAGGAAAGAAAATAATCCAAATCCTTCTAAAGGCCGGTTTTGCCATAAAACAAAATAAAGTCAAGGGACCTGCACGAGAGATCCAGTTTTTAGGAATAAAATGGCAAGATGGATGTCGTCAAATCCCAATGGATGTGATCAACAAAATAACAGCTATGTCTCCACCAACTAGCAAAAAGGAAACACAAACTTTCCTAGGTGTCGTGGGGTTTTGGAGAATGCATATTCCAAATTACAGTCTGATTGTAAACCCGCTCTACCAAGTAACCCCTAAGAAGAATGATTTTGAATGGGGCCCTGAGCAACGACAAGCCTTTGAACAAATTAAGCAGGAAATAGTTCATGCAGTAGCCCTTGGGCCAGTCCGAACAGGACCAGATGTAAAGAATGTGCTCTACACCGCAGCCGGGGAGAATGGCCCCACCTGGAGCCTCTGGCAGAAAGAACCTGGGGAAACTCGAGGTCGACCCCTAGGGTTTTGGAGTCGGGGATACAGAGGATCTGAGGCCCACTACACTCCAACCGAAAAGGAGATATTGGCAGGATGTGAAGGAGTTCGATCTGCTTCGGAAGTGGTCGGTACTGAAGCGCAGCTCCTCCTGGCACCTCGACTGCCAGTTCTGGGCTGGATGTTCAAAGGAAAGGTCCCCTCTACACATCATGCAACTGATGCTACATGGAACAAGTGGGCTGCACTGATTACTCAGCGGGCTCGAATAGGAAACCCCAGTCGCCCAGGAATCTTGGAAGTGATTATGGACTGGCCAGAAGGCAAATACTTTGGGATGTCATCAGAGGATGAGGTGGTCCATGCTGAAGAAGCCCCACTGTACAACAAGCTACCAGAAAATGAGAAGAGATATGCCCTGTTCACTGATGGGTCTTGTCGCATTGTGGGAAAGCATCGGAGATGGAAAGCTGCTGTATGGAGTCCTACACGACGAGTTGCAGAAGCTGCTGAGGGAGAAGGTGAATCGAGTCAATTTGCAGAAGTGAAAGCCATCCAGCTGGCTTTAGATATTGCTGAACGAGAATAGTGGCCAGTTCTCTACCTCTACACTGATTCATGGATGGTAGCAAATGCCTTGTGGGGGTGGTTACAGCAATGGAAACAGAACAACTGGCAGCACAGGGGCAAACCCATCTGGGCTGCTGCGTTGTGGCAAGATATTGCTGCCCGGGTAGAGAACCTGGTTGTAAAGGTACGCCACGTAGATGCTCATGTGCCCAAGAATCGGGCTACTGAAGAACATCAAAACAACCAGCAGGTGGATCAGGCTGCTCAGATTGAAGTGGCTCAGGTGGACCTGGACTGGCAACATAAGGGTGAATTATTTATAGCCCGATGGGCTCATGACACCTCAGGCCATCAAGGTAGAGATGCCACATACAGATGGGCTCGTGATCGAGGGGTGGACCTGACCATGGACACTATAGCACAGGTTATTCATGACTGTGAAACATGTGCTGCAATCAAGCAAGCCAAACGGTCAAAGCCTCTTTGGTATGGAGGACGATGGCTGAAATAGAAATATGGAGAGGCCTGGCAGATTGATTACATCACACTCCCTCAAACCCGCAATGGCAAGCGCCACGTACTTACAATGGTGGAAGTGACCACTGGATGGCTGGAAACATATCCTGTGCCCCATGCCACCGCCCGAAACACTATCCTGGGCCTTGAAAAGCAAGTCCTATGGCGACATGGCACCCCAGAAAGAATTGAGTCAGACAATGGGACTCATTTCCAAAACAACCTTATAGACACTTGGGCCAAAGAACATGGTATTGAGTGGGTGTATCACATCCCCTATCACGCACCAGCCTCCGGTAAAGTTGAGCGATACAATGGACTGTTAAAGACTACACTGAAAGCAATGGGTACTGGGACATTCAGAAATTAGGATACACATTTGGCAAAGGACACCTGGTTAGTCAATACTAGGGGATCTGCCAACTGAGCTGGACCTGCCCAATCAAACCTGCTACGTACAGTAGAAGGGGATAAAGTTCCTGTAGTGCATGTAAGAAACATGCTGGGTAAAACAGTCTGGGTTACTCCTGCCTCAGGAAAAGGCAAGCCCATTTGTGGAATTGCTTTTGCTCAGGGACCTGGATGCACTTGGTGGGTAATGCAAAAGAATGGGGAGGTCCGGTGTGTACCTCAAGGGGATTTAATACTGGGTGGGAATAGCTCATGAGTTGGGTTGTATTATGTTAATTATTATATAATACTGTGTGTCATCACTACCATAGATGAAAATGGTGATTAATTAGAATGTATTGGAAAGAGTGTAACCTGAGCATGACATAAATGGTATGGAATAAGGGGTGGATATATGTCCTGGTTTCAGTTAGGACAGAGTTATTTTTCCTCCTAGTAGCTAGTAGGGTGCTATGTTTTGGATTAGGATGAGAAGAGTGCTGATAACATGCTGATGTTTTAATTGCTGCAGAGCAATGCTTACACCAAGCCAAGGACTTTTCAGCTTCTCGCTCTGTCCTGCCAGCGGGCAGGCTGGGGGTACAGCAAGAGCTGGGAGGGGACAGACCCAGGACAGCTGACCCAAACTGGCCAAAGGGGTATTCCATACCATCTGACGTCATGCTCAACAATATATAGGGGTGGCTAGCTGGGGTGGGGGGCCAGCTGCTCGGGGTTGGGCTGGGCATCGGTCAGCAGGTGGTGAGCAATTCCATTGTGCATCACTTGTTTCTACATATTATTTTTATTATTATTTTCTATCTTAATAAACTGTCTTTATCTCAACCCACAGGCTTCACTTTCCCGTTTCTCTCCCCCATCCCAGAGAGGGGGGGTAACGGCTGTGTGGTGTTTAGCTGCCAGCCGGGTTAAACCACAACAGCCCCTCACTACAAGAAGGACATGGAGGTGCTCGAGCAAGTCCAGAGAAGGGCAACGAAGCTGGTGAGGGGTCTGGAGAAGAAGTCTTACGAGGAGTGGCTGAGGGAGCTGGGGTTGTTCAGCCTGGAGAAGAGGAGGCTCAGGGGCAACCTCATCACTCTCTATAGGTACCTTAAAGGAAGCTGTAGCGAGGTGGGGGTTGGTCTACTCTCCCACGTGCCTGGTGACAGGACGAGGGGGAATGGGCTAAAGTTGTGCCAGGGGAGGTTTAGGTTGGATATTAGGAAGAACTTCTTTACTGAAGGGGTTGTTAGGCATCGGAATGGGCTGCCCAGGGAAGTGGTTGAGTCACCATCCCTGGAGGTCTTTAAAATACATTTAGATGTAGAGCTTAGTGATATGGTTTAGTGTAGGACTTGTCAGTGTTAGGTCAGAGGTTGGACTCGGTGATCTTGGAGGTCTCTTCCAACCTAGATGATTCTGTGGTTCTGTGAAGTACAATTTCCTGATGAACAGAGAACACAAGGTGAAGTGTGCAGCAATCACTACTAGAGAGGTATTTTGATCACTTTTTGTTGATGGACAAAAATAGTGAACAATGAGTATATAATAAACTGCTTTGGTCAAGTGTTTCATACAGTTTGTAGCAGAAATCTTTAATTTGAAAATGAATTCACACCGCTTTGCGCAAGCAGCATAGCCACAGAAGCACCGAGTACCACGAGGAAGATGGCACATGATTAAACGTCACTTGTATTGAGACAGGAGAGCTGCCTAGCAGAAGCAGATCTGATTTCTAAGAGTAGTGATCTAGGAAATCTAAACATCAGAGAAATAAAGATTTCACGCAGAAGAATAGAGACTAAATCATAAAAAAAAAAAAAATCTTAGAGGATGCTGCACCTCTGAGTAATATGCCCAGTCACCTGAATCTCTAGCAGGGAGGATCAGCTGTACCTTGTGTGATCCAGCTCTTAAAACAGAGGTAGAGAACAGCCACACAGACATGAATGTTAAACAGGAGGCATGAATCTGAAAGGCAGTAGTGTCATAAGACATTTTTCAGATGATAGTGGACAACATTTTGTGAGTAGTTCTTCCTCCTTTGCCTTATGTACGTCACTTCCAGATCAAAGTGAACTCCTTCCTTTGGTGTCAATAGAAAATTCACACATCTAAAGCAATCCTGTCAGCAACAATCACCTGGAAGTGTTCAGAAAGACATGGAAGGAAAAAAAAGAAAAGGAAATCAGATGAATATTAAAAATTCTTAATGGGCTGGGAGGACTGACTTTGGAGGGAAGATTAAGAGAACTAAATATGCATTGCTTAGCTAACTGATGACTTGGGGGATAGACGATAACCAGCTACAAGCCTGGAAGGTGTAAACAGAGTATAGAGAAAAATTGTTCAGGGGGATATTGAAGAGTAACTACTAGCAGTTAGGACATGAAATTCAACAACAGAACATTTAGGCTGAGCATCAGGAATTCTTCCTAACCGTCAGGAATAGTGGTGTCTGCTCCCCCAGCCAGCCGCCCCAGCTGATCTCTCAAAAATAGTTAATTCTGTGATTGTGTGATTCTGTTTAAACCTCAGCCTTTCTTCCACCAATTGTGTGCACAAGCCATTTGTGACTCAAGTCCCTTAGACACACAAGGGTCAAAAAATATCTGCTAATCCAGATGATTTCAGGATTTGGGGGACTTTGGAAGAAGAAAAGAAGGTGCAGTGCCAAAGCAATGAAATTCCTGAAAACAAAATCCCAGATTTCAAATTTTTAAGGAGCCTTACTCTCTATCAAGAGACTGGGATGTGTCTTTGTCCACAGAAGGCAGGTGGATCAAGAGACTTAAAATGAAGCCCCATATCAGTGTTTTTGTTAATGTCAGTAAGCTACTGGTGCATTTGAGTCAACCATGAACAAAGAATAACAAAGAATAATTCCCATTTTCAACTCCGAGCTTGATTTGTGTTCAAATTTTAGTGTTACATTTGGAGCAGCTGAGGAAACATTCAAAGAAAGCACTGGAGAGAGAGGTGGGCTCCACTTATTCCTTCTCCAGTGTTAGGATTTTATGCCAATGACATGAATCAAGCAAAGACTACCAAAAAACTTAAGTCACTTCAGAGGCATTCTATCCTGATGTTGTTAAAGGAGTTCCTGAACTTAAACTTAAGTATTTCAGAGTAACTCCTATTGAAAATACGAGTCCTTCTGTCACTGAAGTCACCCACCAGGGAGAGCAGCACCCTGATTTTATGTCACCCAACACTGATCCACAGCACCCCTCAGCCATTATTGCCATTCAAGCATCTCTTTGGAAAACAAAGAGCACATTGCCAGGGGCTCAGTTAAAATAGGCATCTGCAATGACAATTAACTTGGTGTTTTTCCCATAGGAGCATTATTCTTCCTTTTAGTAGGAGGCAGGAGAGTTGCATCAATACTTAGCTCTTTAGACAGTAGCTGCCCTAGGGTTAAATTGCTAAAACACCCTTCTTGCACATTATCCTTATTTTGTTGGAAGGCTTAGGTTCATTTCATTTTACATGGAAAAGATGAATGACCCACTCCACTGGCAAGGTCTAAATTGCAGCTCTTTGCATGCTGAAGTCTTTCACCACTTACTCTTGTCACAAACAGCACCCTGCAATCCATTTAGTTTCATTTACAGTAGATTAATTTCTTTCTGACCTTTGACTCTGCTGTCGAACAGGCCTGAGACAGACAAGAGCTTAGGAACAGCAAGTGCATTTGATGGTGTCAATCACCAGACCTCAGGGATATTCTTAATTTCTCATGTGCCAGATCAACACAAACAAAACCTTTCTCCTGCTTCTGGAGGAATAGGTCTTGTGCCCAGCACAATTGTGGTTTTGCTAAGCAAGCCCTGCTCAGCCCCCAACAGCTGCCCGTAAATGGAAATGGAAGGCAAATATTTTACTTACTATAAATTTACTTTCAAATCTCACTCCGTTCCTCGTCTGTCAATTACATTTATTTTCTTTAGGTTAAGTTTTAAAGGCAAATTCCTTAATGTAAGGTCATACTGCTCAGATTGCTACTCCAGCAATTTTATTGCCTTACTGACATTTGCATACCATTACCCACTGTACCTTGCAGAATCATTACTCTGCTTTCAAGACTCCATCTCTAAGAAAGAGCAAAGTACAGTCAGTCTCTAGAGGGAAAAGGACAGCTAAATTCAACCACTGCCTCCGATTCTCTAATGGAAAGTTCTTTTGCCCATTCTCCTCCATCACAAGTAAGTTTTTCATCTGATTGCCCATCCACAGCAGATTTTGTCCAGGATAAAGAGAAGACAACCATCTTGCCAAGCAAAGGGATTGTCTGCAGTTAGAAATGAGACCCTACATTTGTCTTCCTTCCAAGAGGAGCAGCAGCTATTCACACCTGCTGTCAGAGCTCTCCTCATTGTTGGTCCTCCGAGACAAAGCAAGGCTGAAAGAAATAGAAGGCAGTTAAATTGCAAGGCCTAGCTGGTCTCGTCTGAAATACTTCGCTTACAACCCTCCATTACCAAAGGAACTTAGATTTTTCAAAAGCAATAAATCAAGTAAAATCTGCAGAACTGAGTGATTTCTGCCAGCATGTTTCTTGAAAATAATGATTTCCCTCCTCCAGCAGGTATCAGCATCTCTATTTCCTCTTCTAGAAGGAGTCTATCCATGCAGATAATTCTCATCTTCATTTTTAGCTATTGCTTGCTATAGTTTGGACTAAATCCTAACCTGCACTATCAAGAAGTTTGACAGTCTATTGTAATAAGCACTGCCATATCACCTCACGTTTTGAGTGATGCCTGTGACCAGTCTTTTCCTTGGCTCTTCCTTTTATGCATCTATTTTAGAATTTTAGTACCTAATACAATATGCCCACCAACTTCAGATGGTGCACAACTACATCAAACAATAAGTTAAAATATCAAAAAAATCTAAACACAAAAACATACTTTCTCATATCTTTCTGTCCTGGTTTCAGTTAGGACAGAGTTATTTTTCCTCCCAGTAGCTAGTAGGGTGCTATGTTTTGGATTAGGATGAGAAGAGTGCTGATAACATGCTGATGTTTTAATTGCTGCAGAGCAATGCTTACACCAAGCCAAGGACTTTTCAGCTTCTCGCTCTGTCCTGCCAGCGGGCAGGCTGGGGGTGCAGCAAGAGCTGGGAGGGGACAGACCCAGGACAGCTGACCCAAACTGGCCAAAGGGGTATTCCATACCATCTGACGTCATGCTCAACAATATATAGGGGTGGCTAGCTGGGGTGGGGGGCCGGCTGCTCGGGGTTGGGCTGGGCATCGGTCAGCGGGTGGTGAGCAATTGCATTGTGCATCACTTGTTTCTACATATTATTATTATTATTATTATTTTCTATCTTAATAAACTGTCTTTATCTCAACCCACAGGCTTCACTTTCCTGTTTCTCTCCCCCATCCCAGAGAGGGAGGGGGGAGTGTGAGCGAACGGCTGTGTGGTGTTTAGCTGCCAGCCGGGTTAAACCACAACACTTTCCCTATAGCTTCTTGTTTTCAGACTACCTGATTACATCAGGGTTCAAGAAACACTAGCTTTTATTGGGGATTTCTTTAAGTTAAAAGCAACTTTGCCAGAGATGCAATCCAGTCATTTCAAAGTCCTTCAACTACCACTTCAGATTCTCATGTACATGCCAGAAGCTTTAAGTGTTTTGATCTCCTTCGACAAGAGACCTTACACAAACCTATGTGGTTATTATTAATAGTACTGTGTCATGTTGTATGCCTGTGAATTTATGTGCATGACACTCCAAGCATATAAATCCATGCACAAAAACATATATGCAACATTATACAATATATAAAAAAACTAATGCTTAGCACTTACGTAGCATCTTTTATTCAAGATGTTTGAATAACTCTTGCAAGGTGCTCTTCCGAGCACCAAACATCACTGGTAGAAAAGGAGCCAAGTTGCTAGATCACATTCAGCCATCTGATAACTCTGTTGAGATCCACAGCAGCCCAACAGGCACCTCTTGCTCTAAACAGGTTTTGTTTCTCAAGTACATATGCCATGATCAGAACAGAGAAGGGTCGGTGCCTTGAACTCAACAAATAGCTAAACAGCTCATGCTCCTCTAACCAGCACAAATATCCCTCCTTCCCTCCCTTATCCTCACATCCCCAAACTCCCCAATTCCCATTATTCAGAAGGGCTTTTATAAAACCCATGTCAAATTAGGCATACGTTTATGCATTGCTCATTTTCCAAGGCCATAAGAAAGTGAAAAGTTCATTGGGCATTCTGATGTGCATGTCCTCTCCATTCTCCCCACCCCCACCCCTTACACACAGATCTTCCATAAGCAGAAGATGCACAAGTGCCATAATGCAACACGGGATTTGTTCTGGGATAGCTGTTTTAAATGAATGAATACATTGGAGGGCCAAAGCTTACTGACACCACACCATGCCTGCCTCTTACTGTCATCTTGAGGCTTCTACACCTTACTTTTATAAAAATGTTTGTTTTCTGCCCACCCGAACTGGGGCTCCCTCTTGTGGGTGGCTGCTTTCCAGAGATGGGCGGTCTCCCATAGTGCAAAGCTTAGAGAAAAACTGTGGGAGCAGAACTCCAGAAAGGAAGAATTATTTCAAGTGGTTGGATAAAAAAAGAGCTTGGAGCTTTCTCAATTTAATGACTTCACAGATTCCCCTCTCTTCTCTCTTCAGCTGAAGAAACATACGGCAGAAGTTACCTTCATCAAAGTTACAAAAATATTGATTATCATATTAGAGACTCCGCATACCTACAGAAGGTTGCCCAGTTCCTCCATTATCACCTACAGGTAAAAGAACTGGACTACTATCAGATCATTTTACTGTTCCCCAGAGCTGTCAACCTCAAAACCAAATCCAGATCTCCTGATTCCCCCCCCCACACACAAGAAAAACACAACCAGAAACAATCATCCTGGTTTCCACCATGGGGTTTCATGATCCACCTCTGAATATATCACAAAGAGCTGACTTGCTGTCTCATACAAGCCATTTGCAGACAGCAAAGTAAGGATGACCCTTCCAGGGAAGATCTGAAGTCTCTCTGCAGTCTATAAAATTCCTGTACCTGAAGCCTCTGCACTCACCATTGCTCTTATTTATTGTGGTTTAACCTGGCCAGCAGCTAAGCATCACACAGCCGTTTGTTCACCCTCCCCCCTCCCTCTCTGGGATGGGGGAGAGAATCAGGAAAATGAAGCCTGTTGGTTGAGATAGAGACAGTTTATTAGGACAGAAAATAAAATAAAATAATAATAATAATGATAATAGTACTACTAATAATAATGTGTACGAAACAAGTGATGCACAATGCAATTGTTCACTACCCGCTGACCGATGCCCAGCCTATCCCCAAGCAGCTGGTCCTCCCACCCCGGCCAGCCCCCCCATATTAATTGTTCAGCACGACATCAGATGGTATGGAATACTCCTTTGGCCAGTTTGGGTCAGCTGTCCTGGGTCTGTCCCCTCCCAGCTCCTGCTGCACCACTAGCCTGCCTGCTGGCAGGACAGAGCGAGAAGCTGAAAAGTCCTTGGCTTAGCATAAGCACTGTTCTGCAACAATTAAAACATCAGTGTGTTATCAACACTCTTTTCATCCTAACCCAAAACATAGCACCCTACCAGCTACTAGGAGGAAAATTAACTCTATCCTAGCTGAAACCAGGACATTTTTCTTGATAATGGCTGTCCTCTGCATCACTACGAGTCTACTCTAGCCCCAGGCAAACTGCTATTTCTGAGCACCACTGCATTGCTACCACTACTCATGAGGACAGCGTGTTAGGTCCTAAATAACAGTACCCTGTCTTGCAGCCAGATCCCTCCCAGCTTTCAAAGGACAGTGGTTTCTGGACTTGGTTTCTGAACAATGGAAGATTCAGTAGTTATGTGCATTTAAATATGGAGGGAGGGGGAACCAGGAGCAATTTTAAGGGCATGTGTAGCTGGTCTTCTGCCAAAGTGCTTTATTCTATAATGAACTCTTCCTTTTAAGCCACTTTGCATACACTTTGGTCTGAGCCCAATATCAGTAATATAGGTTAAATTTCACATGCTTAACAATATTTAACCCTGAGGCCTCTTTCTGGGCTGTTAAACAGCAGACAGTTCACTACCCTGGGGTACTGGGACAGGAGATGAAAGCAGCCCATCAATGGGTAACCAAAAAAGCGAAAAAGAAAACTTTGACCTGTGCTGCATGAGTTCAGCATTGCAAATGGTAAGGCAGACATTCTCTTTCAGGCTGTTTGTAGTCGCATTTAAATATTCAATAATTCATCACTTACAGTGAGAATGTTAAATGTAGAAAGCAGCAGAATGTAAATTGAAATGATTAATCCTTTTTAGCATGATCCATTAACAACAACATATTAAAGGTGAATGAGAGAATGAGAAGAGATTTCATGTGCAAGTGCACTGGCCTTTTGCCTCTGAGGAAAGGTCTGGACTCAAAGCTTCATTAGGTCACAAGCGTAAGTGGGTCACACAGGCCTAACAGACATTTGTCCCTATCACAAAAAGGGTGACAGCCTGGGACAATAACCCAGGGTCTCAGAGAAAGCCGAGGTTATGGGAGGATCCTGTTCAATTCCACACATCCCCCCAAGCTGTGTGTGGTATGGGCACACTGCTTTGTTTCTTTCGCTTTGCCTCCCATCTGCAAGGGAACAGCAACTCCTACGTATTTGCATCGTGCTGGAAGGATTAGCATGTAAAACCAAGTGCTTGGGGACTGTCATTATAGGGGAAGAAAGGGGACACAACCAAGTGGAAGTGATGCTAATGCACTGATGTCACTGGAGATGAACACCAGGATATAGCACCTGAGATGGACAGTAAAGCAGCAAGACAAGGGCTTGAAATGCAATTTTACACTTTTACTACATCTTCATTTAAAATTCTAAGAGAAAAGATTATAACCCCAACAGAACAATACAGTGTCGATCGGCAAAGCAGCTTAACAAGCAGCCCTTGCTGATTTGGGATGCCCAGCTCTGACCCCTTAAAGCAAATCAAAACTGTCCCATTTTAAAAAGGATACTAAAGGACCAGCTCTGGAAGCATGCCTTATAACCCTTCAGTGCTTAAGCTCAACTTACTCAAATGGAACACTGACATCACTACAGACACTTTCTGCAGGGCCAGAGGTCTGATGCTAGAACATCTGTCCCCATTTGAGACACTGGAGTGCTAAAGAAAGCAGAAAGCATCAGAGAAATGCATCAGAATGGGGTGTGAGGGAAGTTTCTGGGGTTTGGAGGTATTTCTCTGAACTCCCCGCGTTTACCACCTCTCCAAGTTGATTTCTTTACTCCATGATGCTGTTGGGTGTTCAACATCTGTGTACCTCCCAGCCCAGTACCGTGTTCAACATCTGGGTACCTCCCAGCCCAGTACCACTTTGCCTCTGAGATCCATGCTCTGAAGCCATTTCTTTCTAGGCAGCACTCCAGAACATAGCATTTCTACTGGGAAATTATGACTGCAAAAAAACATAGCATCTACTTAGCAACAGAAAGAAAAAGAATGGGTTTTCTTTTAGTTTTTATAAAAGGCACAATAATCTCTTGCCTGAAGAGTAGTATAAGTGCTTCTCATAAAACACCATAAAACAATTAAGTTCTGTAAAACCAAACAACATGTCAAAGCCCTAGTTATTCCTTTCATTAACCTGATCTAATCCCAAGAAGTTTCTAATGGAACATGCATTGAATTGATGAGGCTTCCTCCAGTCCCTCAACTTATCAAAAGAGATGGAACAAATATAAATACATCTACACTTTACACTCAGTCGTAATTTGTTCAAAGCTGGGAAGAACTTAAAAACACCAGTGCC
Organism: Stictonetta naevosa; assembly: GCA_011074415.1. Taxonomy (NCBI): domain Eukaryota; kingdom Metazoa; phylum Chordata; class Aves; order Anseriformes; family Anatidae; genus Stictonetta; species Stictonetta naevosa. Next base: position 100,616 of record MU012844.1, on the reverse strand, counting down.
TCATGGTAAACTGACATTTTGGTTAGAGAGATTTTTGGCTGCTTTTGACCTTGTTTTTCCAAGGCTTACACTGGGGAAATGAGTTTTTTTTTTAATTGAGGAAGTGCTCTGCAACCCAACACAAGCCATCCCCCTGCTAGTGGGGAAGCTTCCCCACAGCCCTCAACAGTGGTTTGAGCAGACAGGTATATTACAGTCCCCTTATCAAGACCTCTCCACCAACCAAAAGAAATAGATATCTAAAAAAAGCATGGCAAGATAAGATTCAATTAGCATGTTTTTCTGACCTTTATAATGTTCAGGTTTCTCCCTGTTTAGTTTCATACCCCACTTCCATACGATGACCACCCAAATTCAGAACCCACCTCCCAGTAATTGGATTTTTTCCCCCCCCAAAGGTCACTTTGCATTTGGTTAGGAAGGCAGGATGCAGTCACTGGAAGGGAAGGGTCCACCGAGGGAAGAGCAGCCCCTCAAATTGTGAGCAATGATCCTTGTGATGCCAATGGCTGTCAAAAAAAGAAATTAATACACTGGATCTAACTTGACCTGTGAAGAGCGGGCAAACAGGCTGCACTTCGTAGCTTTGTCTCCACCAGAAAGCAAGCGTTAGCAAGGGGGCTGCTCTGTGGAAAGCAGCAAGAGTATATAAACAGATGGTGTTTGAGCATTTAACCACCGTAGTCCAAGCATAACTTGGCAATGACTATACTGGAGGCCTTGTTTACCTTAGAGCTTTGGACAGCTCAGCTACTACTGCAGTTCTGGTAGAAATTTTCAAGCCCAGGTACGCTTGGCAAGGGGCAGGAATAAGCCACCATCGATGGGCAGAAGGCACTGTCTCCGCTCCAGCAGCGCACTCTGTACACAAGCCCTCTACATGCTCCACTGCCAGTCTGCATGCTGAATCCCAATCAGGATAGCTAACGGGCTGCATCTACATCTGATAAATAAGAAATATTTGGCCCATACAAGCTCAAACAGTATTTGAAGGGCTGACTCCTCAGTAACCAGGAATTCTAGCCGTGTTTTAAGTGCCTAGCTGCAAATTGCACCTTACCCACTCCTTCCTCACATGTTCTTCCTCCATTAGCTACCTGCACGCTGTTCAATAAAAGCCTGCTTTTCTTCCATCCATGAGGAAAATAGCCATGGGTGTTTGGACATGCTTCTCGCACATATCTAGAGATAGGAAGAGATGAGTATGATCTATACAGGAATAGAAATTACAGGAACAGAAATTAGGAAAATAACTCCACATTCTTAGACAGAAACATTAATCTCTGCATGAAGTACCAGTGATTTATTCTAACCCTATTTCAACAAGCGTCCTCCATGGGCATAAAGAGTAACAGGACCTGGCTGAGCTCTCGTTCTCACCAAAAAGCCCAATACCCTGACCTCCAAAAGCAGATCCCAGTTTTCCCCTTTTTCTTAAGCAGCCAACCAAACATAAGTACAAAAACAAATTCAAATTGCCTTAATGTCACACTGCCTGCAGAGCAATGGTGAGGTGATCCCTCGCCTCCCATTACCCACCCCAATAACTCTTTTATATGGAGTGTGAAATAATTAGGACCAGCAAAAATAATTTAGGAAACAAGAAGAAACTAAGTGTATAAGCTTGTTTAGGGAAAACACAAAGGACAAAAGCAAACCTGGTAGAGATGCTGACAGATACAGTACCAGTATATTAAAGCCCACACATGTATTAATAATAAGCTAACTAATGGCCCCTTGCACAATACACAATGAATTTACTACACAGCAGCCTGCTGCTGTGGTGCACTGTGGCTCCACACAACAGAGAAGATCACAGTTTGCGAAGCAGGAGAGTTTAATATTGTGTCCAGTCCAATGACTTTACACTGTGTTTAGGGAGAGACCAAGGTTTCAGAGCACAGCTCTGGGAATCCAAAAGTCTCCAAGCCAGCACTGCTGTTGATTACATCCTCTGGATCCGGGCAAAGTCACAAGCTACCTCTGTGCCCACCTCCCCAAAGAGCAAGATCTCTGTAGCAATAAGCAGCATTACTCTGCTGAAGCAGTGTTCAGGCCTTTAACTAATGCTGCGTGTGTCATCCTTCACGTAGTCACTGATGACAGGGACTGAGCTCATTTTTCTGCTCCAGAAATACAGGTCTTCTCACCTGAGCTAAAGGATGCTCTCCATCAGCAGTACAAGTTTATAGAAACATTTCTTTAAGCCTAAAGTCCTTTTTCTCTCCTCAGAGCATGCTGGCAATACAAGAAATTCCAATTGCTAGGCAGGGAAACCAAGACATAGAGTTAATATGAAAGCTCACTGAAGATCACACAAGGCTGAAGTTGTGGGGGAGTGAATGCATAGCTGCTGCATCCACATACCACCTTGACAGCTCAGATCTACAAAGACAAGGAGGAAATTCAGCAGCCTGAGGTCAGATAGCCTGTCCCTGACTGCTAAGCATGAAACTTGAGTGACTGGACCAGCAAACCCTGACCTCTGGCAACATGAGCTTCTTATGACAGAAAGTCATCTGCAGGCCAGACCACACTTTTACTTCAAGTAATACATTAGCACTCTATTTAACAATGTTTTGTACCATGTCTGTTTGCACCCAGAACACAAATTGTTCAGAGCCATAGTGGAAGCTGCTGTGCTCCAAGGAAAGCACTCCTTCAGAAGAAAGCTTGATTAGGCAAGGTGAGCTGCAACTAAAAGTACTGGTGGGTAAAAAAAATTTTTAAAAAAATCATCCTTAATTTAGAAGTGAGAGAAAATAGGGCAGTAGGCAGTCCCACTTACAAAAACAACTTGAACAGTTGTTCTTTTAGGGTTTTCTTTCCCACCATCAATCCTATGCATTGGAAATTCAGCCAATGCTGGAGCTGCTGACTGTCTACACAGACAAATCTTGATCTATTTTGCAAACTGCCTTGTCTCCTCCAGCAGCTCAGCTTGCTGGCTGAGCTTACCCTGCCCCATGTTTTAGCTGTTAAAAAAAACCTCTGTTCTTTGAGTCACTGTCTCAAAGAAACTAGTCAAGTACACTTGATCCTTCAGAATTACCTTTCCTGATCATAAGCTTCCTAGTTCAAAGCAGGTTTAGAAACAACACACGAACTCTGCAAACCCCTTCCACTTTATTTTTTCTTATGAGCAAGGCATTCAGCTCATCTGAGTTACCTACCCCCAAACTCCTCTACTGTTTCAATGCATTGCTGCTTCCTTCTTCAGCATGCACTGCAGCTGCCAGGCAACACTGCTGTTTGAACAGCTATTGCACATCACCCCAGCAGTGGCTGGATGTCAGGCTAAAGGTTCTGTGTGTACACACACTTCTGTAAAGCACACTTCAGGATCAAAGGTGCCAGGGAAATGCAAGGGGATCATGAAAGCCCAGAGTTTCCTCACGGCCTGCTTGTCAACTAATTACAGTTGCGTGCTTTGCTGAGAAGCTCTGAAAGACATCAAGAGCAAAACCCCATGCTGTCATCTGACACCGACAGTACTGTAGCTGGGAGCGCTGCCATTTTTTATACTTTCAGGACTAGCTTTGAACTGGACGTGAACTTGCATAGATATGTGCCTGATGCACAAGTCAAGTGCACCAGTGCAGTGATCCACCACGCTTTCTATCGCTTTACACTTAACTGCATGCCAAGCCTTCATAAATTACACTTGCTGCTTTCCAATCTGCATCTGACAAGAGCACAGCCAGCCTCATTGTCACTTGTGTCAGCAGCACAGAGCACAGGCAGCAGCTTACGTGGCGGACTGCTCAGCAGACTTCTGATGGAGTCATCAAAAATTTACTTCTTTCTGCCTTCCCTCCATTCCTGAAAAGCTACACATAATGTGAAACCCAGCTGGACTGGTGGCAAAGACCACGACAAGAAAATTATTTGTCTGGGGTGACTTAGGAAGAGTCCCAGACATACCCAGAAGCAGAACTCAGTCACAAGAATCTCAGCGTACCATCTTTGAACACACAGCCCTTTTTCTGAGAAAGGACTGGTGTTTCAGCACCAAATGATCTTTGTTTGATCCTGCCTTATCTGACACATGGATTGCACATCAAAATAATGCCTGAGAGAAGATGAAGAGCTAGTACTCATTGTTCTGATGCTGAACTCTAATTTTAGATGTGTTTACAAATGTGTGCTTCAAAAAAAATTACAGGAAGTGCTGCTCCATGATATATGTTTTTGCTTCTCTTGCAGCTAATGCATTTTGCTGGGAGCTAGCAGTTAAAATCTACATGCAAAGCAATTCCATTCCTCAGAAAGAGGGAAGAAGTGGTCTATGAAGTTCAAACACTTCTCCCCCCACACACTCACCTTCCCTCTCCACACAAACAATTTATCTCATTTTCCCACCACCCCCTTTGTTTGACCCTAGTACCTTTGCTTTTTCTACCATTCTGCATCTGAATTTAGTGCTTCTGACAACCGACAGCTACAGGATTGACAACCTGAGAGAATGACATCCTGTTTATCCAGAAAAGAGGCAAAGGCAGCTATAGCTCTAACTACTGTGTTAATCCTACCTTGCTCTTGGACAGCTATTTCATCAGTAAATCTCAAAGCACTTAAGGAGGTCAGTATCTTTACTCCATTTGCCAATGAGAAAGACAGGCTTGGAGAAATGAGAAGTGACTTGTCCAAGGTGAACAAAGAGAAGAGCAGCAAATCTGTATATGCTACTCACCTCCATCAGGGTCAGTCTGCTGTGCAACTCATCCACCCATCCCCTTAGCAGTAGAAGAAACATATTTCCTACAGTTCTTACCACAGCCAGAGATCAGTCGGAGGTCAGATGAACACACCGTGGACAATTCAAGCTGCAGAAACCACTGCAGCTGCCAAGGGTTTCTTCGTGGTGTCCCTCTGCTTGCCATAAGTAGTAAGATACATACTCCTACTCATTTCCCATAGACTAATAAAACAGCAATTAATAGTACTAACATCACCATGAATAACCCTAATTTTATGTTGCTTTTTTTCCCAGGCACAAGGAAGATCAAATTTGTATACAAAATAGAAATCCATGCAGTCTACTTGCAGATCTCCTCTCCACCCAGCACCACTGAAAACCTCCAGAAACATTACACCTGAGAGATGCTACTGGAGGGATAGAAAAACAGAGCAGAAGGCAGTATTACTTCCACATTGAGACATTCAGATGAGCTGAATTTAACTTACCATTTAATTCACTAGTAAGAACACAATTAACAGTGTCCTCCATTTATCAGCCCTGTTGACTACCAAAGCTTTTGGTTTGTACCACAGCTAAAACCTTGCAGTACTGGCCAGAAAGCAGAAAGATGAGAAATGAGAAAAAAAAAACAAGATCTAGTTTAGGATGTTTTGTTCACCTGGAGATACTTGATATCTTTCTACCTGCATTGTATTACAAAAGAACATCAAGCTTCAAGCAAGTATTTGAGTTAGAAGTTGCCAGGAACATATACACATAACACAGATGCAAAGAAAAAAGGCTGAAGTGTCTTCTGTTATTAGTATCTCTCAGGGAACTTCCTTCCACCTACACATCTCCAAAGAGAACAGGAAAACTGAGGTTCAGACCAGCTGAGAGATGTACCCCACCAGCTCAAGCTTGCAAGACCCATAAGCTGAATCTCAAATCTTCTCCAGGTGACCCCAACAGTGCGCAGATGGATCTGTCTCACTTGAGACACTTGTATTGAGAAACTTGTATTGAGACTCCCCCAGGAGGTCAAGATTTGTACTAAAATTTTGTTGAAGGCAGACCAGAAGTGATCTGGAAGAGCAAGGAAGCAGGGGTCCTATTGAACTTCTCAGAGTATAGAGGGGGAAAAGAAACACTTCTGGTGCAGACAGGCAGCAAGATCAGACTCATTCCACCACATATCAGCCCCTACCCTCCTAAAAACACATTTTTCCCCCTCCTACCTCTCAAATGGGATGTTTTGGCCTCCACTGAGGAAAACACCACAAGGCAAAGTGCTCACAGTATCACTGGTGTCTCCTCACCCTTCCAGTTCTTCAGATAAACCTTTGAAATCTCTCTACAAGTTCTAGACCTCTCCTTTGGGCTTTGTCACTTTCTGTGAGTTCACATCATTACGCAGTTTCCCAGCAAAGGGAGATGAAAGGAATCAATGTAAATTTGCATCCCCTTGATACCATCCTAAACCAAGCCTCTCCCTCCTTGAAGCTGTGCCAGTCAAACACTACATGAGACAAATGCTACGCTGCCTGATGTGGAAGGTGTGGGTTCAACTCCCAGCTTTGCCACAAGCTCCTAGGTGACAGACAGTTTTTATTTGCCCTTCTGTAAAACAAGCACTGTGTTTCATCACCCCACAGGGAAATTGGGAGGATAAAACTCCATGGATGTTTGAGCAGCTCATTTTCAAAGCTGGTAGAAATCTTCTACCAGAAATATTGCAAAACTGGGAGGGGGAGGAGGACTTTTTTCCCCAGAA
>MU012844.1:74656-94061 GCA_011074415.1 Stictonetta naevosa | reverse complement strand
TCCCTAAGGCACATTAAAGCCCGCCCCAAGCCCCACTGTCTCTAGAGATCAAGAGTGATTTTTTCCATCTGCTGACAAACAGAAGAGAGGAACTGATGGGTGAAGATCAGAAAACTTTTCATCTAAGCAGGAGCAGGCAGGGCTAACAAAACCAAGAATTACAAGTAGCGGGTAAATAACTAAAAGAGAAAAAAAGTGTAATGCAATACAGAGACAGATCATCCTAATCAGACAGTGTAAAGACCCATTTTTAAAGACCTGTTTTGTCTTTTTTCATTATTGGCAATGAACATACATCACAGAGGTAACAAAATCCTGTACGGTCCCCCAGTTACCTGCCCGTGAGCTCCAAGAGAACTGAAAGCACAAGAAAAATTTTGGCATGTTTTATTTTGGACCATCAGGCAGCAGTTTGTACTGATAGATGTATTTTTGAGAGCATACAGCTGCCTTATTCACTAATTAAGGCTTCTGAGAGTGTAATGAAAAACTGATTTCACTGCATGGCAAACAGCCAGCACAATTTGTTCCAGATACACAAAAGAGATTTGAGTTGCAGATTATCTGGGTATGGGTAGGGTGAGTTTCATGCAGGTGTGCAGAGAAGGCAAGGGAAGGGGGCTGGCACTGTGTTCCCAGCACACTCACAAATCATACCACTGGAATTTCTTCCAGAAACAAAACCCCACAAACCACAGATGACATTTACCACCTGTTCCAGTGTAACAACCCTTACCGGAGCAGTGGACAGTATGTGATACATACCTGATAACACTAGAGGGAGCTTGAAGATGAGGAAGAGGAAGCATGCATGCTAGTATAACCTTGTATATACAGTGACAAACATTCAACTAAAGGACAAGATTCCTGTTTTTCATTCCTTCTCTTGATGTGTACTGGGTGGTTTGAAAGTCCCTAACTAAACATTGCCTGTTCTTCCTCACAAACAGAAGAGAGAAATCTTCCACGTTGTCAAAGGGGACACCCACAAAACAGTTCTGGATTGATCAAAATCAAGCAGTGCTCGTGCAATTCGATTCAAGTCCCCAGACAATGGCTGCTGTATGACCACACCTCTGAATGAAGCTGGGATTTCAGCAATCAAAAAGACAGACAGGGCAAGAATCCAATACCAGGAACTTGCTGACTGGCCAAAAAGCACCAACTCCACAATAGCATCCCTCCCAGAACATTGTTGCAGTATATCACCCTGACCACACTGGCAGCAGCCTTGAGCTAGCAGAGTGAGAAAGATGCAACGCTATCAAATTGTACTGGGTCTGGCTGGGATGTTAACTTTCCCTGCAGCAGCCCATACAGTACTGCGCTCTGCACTTGTAGCTAGAACAGCACTGCTATCACACCAGTGTTGTGTCTGCTGCTGAGAAGTGCTGGCACAGCATCAGGACTCTCTCTAACCCTCCTAGGGGGTGGGCAAAAAAGTGAGAAAGAAACATCACCAGGGCAGCTGACCTAAACCAACCAAAGGGATATTCCATACCATATGATGTCACACTCAGCAATAAAAGGTGGAAAAAGGAAGAAGAGTGGTGGGGTGGGCTCTCGTTGCGAAAACGTCTGTCCTCTTCCCAAACACCGGCTATGTGCGTTGAGGCCCTGCTTCAAGGACGTGGTCAAGCATCGCTCATTTGTGGGAAGTAGAGAGTAATTTCTTTCCTCTGCACTTCCACATAGCCTTGACTTGTTTTGTTTTGTTATTCCCTTTCCCCCTCCCTCTTCCCCTTTCCCTTTTTTCCCTTTAGTTGAATTGTTTAATTAATAATAATATTTCCATAATAATATATATATATTTTTCTCTTTAATTAAATTATCCTTATCTCAACCTGTGAGTTGTTCTTTCCTTTACTTCTTCCCCTCCTCATCTGAGGAGGGGGAGTGAGAGAGCGGTTGTGGTGTTCAGCTGCCTAGCACGGTAAAACCACCACACAAATTTACATACATCAAACAGACAACAATATGACCAAAATTAAAAAGCTACTAATACACAGGAATCTGCCAAATTGGAATTCTGGACACTTCAGATATCCAGCTTCATGTCTGTATCTATTCTATTATGAATATCATCTCTATGACTATCAGCAGCTGGAACATGCAAGGTTTGCTTTCCTCAGTGTTTGGAAGAAAGCCTCGCTCTATCCCAGTACTCCATAAATATAACTTTTCCCACCAACTTCTCTGTACTATAATCCAGATTATATCCCAAAGCTGCAGCCAGATGCCATCAGTTTTCAGATATTAAGGAGAATATTGATCCACAGAGAGAAAACATGTCAGATGAGATCCCTGCTCATTCACAGAAATATTTTTTTTGAAGATGAACTCCAGATTCAGGCATAGTTTTGATTGTCTGAGCATTGCAAGGAAGAGAATGTACACACATGATATTTAAGGTAATGCATTCAAAATAGGCAAAGAAATAGGAAGGAGACCTTTTATAGAGTTATTTAAACTTCACAAAGGACAACAGGACTGCCATTAACTAAATCTTTAGCTACACTTTTAGAAGTCACTGGAGATTTTAAAATGTTGTTCATAAAAAAATCTTGTTGAAAATTTGTTTTACTAAGAGACCATTTGGAAGATAATAGCATTATGAAGTATTGGATACCCCAGCTAAAGTGTACTGAGTTCCCTGTAAAGGCACCCCTCACCCTTAATGTAACTGCAGAGTGCAGCTATGTTTCTTTGGTATGGTCTTCTATCATGTCTAAAACGTCACACAATTTTTGCTTGGTTTTCAGAGATCCTTTAGTACTTCTTAAAATAATTGCTATCTAAGAGAAAGTCTCATTAGAACTTTCTATTTGTTTCCTGCTTGTTTTCCCACTCAGAATAAAATTTCCCATTTTCCCTCCTGCCCTAGCTCAGTGAAATCAGTTAGCTGTCCTACACCTCAACAAGTCACAGCAATTAGCAACAAAATACCACACCACAAGTATTGCTAAAGATTGTCCAAGAAACACATCCAGAGACAATAATCAGAACGCTTGCATCATGAAGCTCTTAAAACACCAGTCAGAAAAAGCCTAATTAATCTGATTCAAAACAAACACTGCGGCCAAACACTAAGTGACATTAACCAGGCTGCAAGAGATTTCTGAAGGAACAAAGCGAACCTTTGACATGGTCAGTGAAGCAGTAAAGCAGCTCAGAGATGGAGAGAGCTTTGGGGATAGATTGGTGCAAAGTAGCATGCTAGGAGTAGAACAAGCAGGAGAGAAGCTCCTGTTTGAAACACTGAGCTCTGTACAACACCAGCCCTGGCATAGCTTACTGTGACACATTATGGGAACTAGAAATCAATGCTCCCACTAGAGGAGTGGCATGATTTTTCAGAACTGCTGAGCACAGAGATGCCCCCATTGACTTCAGTGGGATCTGCTGTGTATTTGCCATCTCTGAAAGCTAGGCCACACACTTCAGTGCCTATATATAGCCTTGAAAGTCTAACTTTAGGCACCTATTTAAAAGTAAAATAGGAAAATCTCAATCTCTATTCCTGGAAGTATCAGCTTTAAGAAAAAGTAAAGCCCAAAGAGGCCAGCATTGCTTCTGGCATTTCGAACCCTTCTTGCAAGAGTAGCATTCACTTTGTCACTCTGGCTGTAAAGACTCTCTGGGAAGGTACCACAGCCCTTATCTGTCTTCAGATTGAACACTTCACAGTTTTGATGAACCCAAAACCCCTCCTCACCCTCCCACGTTACTAAAACAAAAGACATCAATGCCTTGGTGACAGTCAACACCCCATTCTTTTCCTGGCAGGCCGAGTGTCACTACTAGCTAAGAAACACTGCCCCAAGACTGTTAAAAAGCCATTACACAGCACCCCAGAGCAGATGTATTTCCCTACCTCAAAAAATAGTTTATAGTAATAATGGCAGGTCACCTTGAATACATCAGAAAAGAATATAGCACTGGCAGCTCTACATGATTTAGAGTTAGTTGTCAACTAGTAACTTCACCAGCCTGCACAGCTCCTGTAGTATGTTAAGTGCTTCAAAAAGTTTATGACATTGCCTGTTTTTAAATATGATAATATATAGGGGTATTACCTCTGAACAACTGCTGTGCTTCATTTGACAGAACAGGTCATAACGAGCCTTCACCTTACTCCTTTGAAGCTTTGAATCAAGGGTAGGATGTTGTCCATTTCTGTACTAAAGTTGCTCACATCGAGTTCCCTTTTCTCTCCTCACCACAAAACCTGCATTTTTTTCCACAGCTATAAAAAAGCAAATACTCTTAGATCAGGGACATATGTTGTTCTAACACCTAATATTAAGCTGTTACTACAGTGAAGTATGAAAGGACTGAAGATATTGCTACAGTTGTGACATTGCAATAAACTAAGGATATATTCAGTTAAGTCCAGTTTTCTTCAGTAAATAGCCTTCCATTACAATAGCAAAGAAAAAGAGCACCTAATATACTGCCTTGCCCAAAATCACCACAGGGTTTTGGTGAACATTTGCCATTCAACATTATATTTTCAGTTTTTACTTGCCTAGAATAGACCCAGAGACAGAGCTTCATCCCACTTCACTTCAGATGCATAGCTGAGGCTCTCAGAACAGCATGTGATAGCCCATAGTTATTTATGCAGCCAGTGAATGCAGAGAGAAGGGTCTCAGGATGGCTGTTTATAACCACAGCCTGCTGGGTCAGGCCCAATGACCATTTATCCCAGTATCCCATCTCTGTCAGTGGTCAGTAATGGCTATTAAGTGAAAAAGCACAAGAACAGGACAAATATGCATTGTCACCATAGTATACTCTTAACCTCTAGCTATCTGCATCTCAAAAGACTCGGTGACCCCAAGGTAGCAACCTAGGACTAAAACCCTTCAGTGGAGTTGCTTGAATATTTGCCCAGACACTTTGTTGTAGAACTCCTGCCAACCCCATTGTGCTGCAGCAGAGAACTGTATGCTTTAACTACCCACTTCATGAGGAATTACTGTTGCTTTTTAACTATTCATCTAACATTGCAACAAGAAAAAGGCATTAAATGAAGCTGTGGGGGAACAGGGATGATTGCCCCCTGCTCTCCTTCTTCAAAGCACTCTGGATCTTATAAACTGATCACAGTCCTATAACACTCATCTAATTTCCAGGCAAAGTGGACCCTAACTTTAGGTGTTCCTTACAAAAACCACCCTTTCCCATTGTTTGATCACCCTGTTCTTCTTTCTCAATGCCTCATCTACCCCTTTTGAGATCAAGATTCAAGAGCCACCTAACATCTTAGTCATCTTCATCCAACAAGTCATGAATAACTACTCTAGGAGTCAGTCTAAGGTGAGCATGTCAAGTGAGATAAGCTTAGGTTATGGAAACAGCAAAGAATAAACAAGACCCATTTTAAAGCAAGTACAAATAAACATACTGAGTTCCTCAACACATAGGTAATGATGTAGAAACTACTGTCATAATATCACTACTTCAAAATCTTCAAAGGATGATATTAACCCATTTCAAGATACAAATAGGCATGTCCAGGAGAAATCCAGCCTCCAGAAACAGAGGTGGAAATGCCACGGGGCAAATATCAAACTATTTTTTTGAGCATCTAGGTAACCCAATACTGCAGAAGCACTAGAGGCACTTCTAATAATGGAAGCCTCATTTTTCTAGTGAAGGGCTAACAATGTCTTGCTTGAAGCTGCAGAAGAGCTAGGAAACAATGAGGCTCCCACCCTTCATCTCAGCCATGTTATCTCTAGTCCAGGCATCCTCTACCAGCCCTACAGCAACCACTTATCAGGAGTAAAGACACTGCTGTATTCTGGAAAAGTTTCTGATGTTTCTGGGGAAATACTTTGATATATTGAAATGCTTTTTTCAAAGGGGCTTTCTAGACATTTATCTATATACTCAGCTTGAAAGACCAAACTTATTATAGGGAAAAACAGAAAACTTCCAAGAAAGGTTGTTTGGCAAATTGTTTTTTTTCCTTGCTTTTCAGCCAGCAGCCTTACTACTCTTCAAAAGGCTTGTAGCAACTCAGCCAGACACCTCCTGGGATTTGCCTATAATTCCCAGCATCCCCTGTACAACACTTTCAACTCCTACTGCTTTTTGCTCCCAAACTGATGTACTGATCCAATAATCAGGTATCATGTTATCTGTTTATCCTGTCCAGTCAATACGTTGTCATTTAAATTGCATTATCACCAAGATATATTTGGTACAACATCCACAGGGATTGTATTACATAACACTTGTTTGCCCCATATTAGTCAACAAGAAGCACTGAAACATAACTCTATTTCACCCCATATCTGCATTGTGCTCCCCAACAGCTTTAGGGCCAGTACCTTATCAGTGACTTCTGTATTCCAGCACTGGCTGGAACCATAGTGGATTGCAGGGAACCTACTATTTGTATGTGCAGAATTCACAGCTCAATGCTGAAAAAAATATCAGCTTCCTGATGTTCTGACCCTCCACTAAAACACAGGCTGATTTGAAAACCAGACAGTAATGCCCAGCGTTATTCACAAACAATGCTTTAGGCATGAGTGAAGGAGGGGAGCGGATACTACTAGTAGACAGGTAACATTCAGGAAGGCAGAATCCAGAGGTTGGGGGAAAATAGCATTTTAAATTCTCTAAGTTAACAATGTCCAATAGAAAAGAGGAAAAATGCCTGCAGCCACAGGAATGAGTAGTTCCACACAGATCTACTAGCCAGGCCCAGACACAAGAAAAAAAAAAAATCTCCTACTTTACACAAGTTACTTATTACCACATTCCTTCAAAGTGTCCCCAACAGAGCAAAACATCTCCCACCATCAGGATCCACTAAGGAGACATGGCTGCTGGGAGACTCAAAGTTGCACATACCTGCTACAGAGGTAAAAAGACAAATCCATTCTGCATGTGCGACCAAGGCTTGCAGCTCAGCCACTTCCAGCTTGCTGCTGGCAGCCTGGATATTACCTCTAAGATAAATAAGAGTTTAGGTCTTATTGGATTACTGTTTATTGAACTTTATAAATTCCAATTAACAGACCCTTGAGCAATAAGAGACATGTAGCATACTCTTCATTTTATAGTGCAATTATTACTGAGTTTATCCTCAGCTGAACAAGAGGTATTAACAGATAAAACATGGGAAAGAAGACATACTAATAGATAAAAGCAGATATTGGAGACAAAGAGATAAACAGATACAACTAGGAGAAAATGCAGAAAGCAAGAAAACCTAATCAGCCAAACACGTGTGCTTTATTTCGTTGCTTATACTACTATGCAGGAGGCCTACAGGAAATAGATGAGAGTGACACAGATGAGTAAGTGGCCTAAATATGCAAAAGCAGGAGAAAAGAGGCAGGGAGGGGAAAGGAAAAAACAAAAGGTAAACAGCAGTTAAAATAAGGCAGTGTGAAATTTATTGTTTTCACAGTTGCTCTAGAGGCACATTGGGAAGATCTCCCAATTCAGCATTTTGCCAAGGCACAGAGGTTGTACTACTACAGCTTCGATGCTATTTGAAAGAAGAAAACACTCAGGATGCTCATCTATCAATTCACTTACACGTAAGTGAATGCAACAAGATGCAACATCACCCCTCCACCCCAACTTAATATTGGACAAACCATGTTGCTAACACAAGATCTGTGGAAACCTAGCTCCATCAAAAGCTATGATGAAAGGAAGGTGTTTTTTAAAGCACTACCACCACAGTTGTGTTTTTTTTTTTTTCTAAGCCATCCTCACCTTTCTAAGCCACCCTCCCTTATTCCTGCCTTTATTTTTTGATTTATTGAACCTGTGCAGACTGTGTTTCTCAGAAATAAGAGTATGTTTGTGTATAAACTCCAGCAATAACCAACCACATTGATCCAGTCTTCATAGTCAACCTGTTACACCTCCTTTTCATGGGCAGAAGGTCAATTTACTTATGCTTTGAATGAATGGACCTTCTGCAAGATCAGGAAAAGATGAAAGAGGCAAGCCCTGTATTTGCAAAGCTTTCCTGAAAGCACTAGCACTAGTGACTTTTCTATAATTTATTAACAGATGAATTTATGAAAAATAGTTTCAGCCCTATTTTCTTTTTTTACAGGCCACAATCCTGCAGCTACCTCCAGTCACAGGAGGTGCTTACAACTACTCGGCTACTCTCCTGAATGCTCTTCCTCTTCAGAAGCTTGGAAAGCTGTAATGCCCATCCCCTCTACAGCTATTCAGTAGGAAGTAGAAGCAAAATATTTCTCCAAGAATAGGTCTTGTTGCTTAAACATAATCTGGTCATGCAAGCACTGACACAACCCAGGGCCATCAACAAAACAGGAAACTCTCCTTTGAGTTAGAGTTTGTACAATGCCTAAACAGTTATAGGAAAGACAAACGTCCCAGGTCAGCAAGAGTTAATGTACTCAAGGAACTTAATGTACCTAAGGGAGCATGGCAAAATAACAAGTCAGCCCTCTGCCTACACCCCCCATCCCACCTCCTGAACCCCCCGATCCTGCAATAGATCATACAGAATGGATTACATTAATTTTCTATAAACTATATCAACTTGAGTGACATGTTCTTAAGGTTTAGGTGATTGATATCCACAATGAAGTCTTATAATCTAAAATCATATTAATGTTAAAGATTTTCTGTCCTTTATGTGCATCATTAAATTCTGAGTATAAGGTGAAATTGACAACATACATTTTTGACAGCTTATCTATAATAAATATGCAAATCTTGATACCAACGTCATCACAGATTTTGCTGCTCCTTGAAATATCAGAGAGATCCTTTCTTTCTATGACATTTACAGTGAAATATCAGATATAACGCATTTTGTATGACTGAGATTTTCATTGGTTTAGTCTTCAATCACAATGACAGGGGCTTCCTATTCCATTGGCACCAGCATCATCCCTCCTCCTCTCTCTCTCTTCTTGGCACCGTGGGGTGGAAGGTAGAGAGAGAAATCAAATGTTTCCACTTATTCTTTGCTTTTCTTACAGAAAATGATTATTTTTTTTAAATGGTCTCTGAAGGCATCTTAGCAATGCCTTCCCTGAGGCTCATGTATACTACTAGAGGAGATGGTTCCAAGCAGCAGGGCTGGTGAGGAATTAAATGAATTAACAGAGAGGATGGCAGCTGTCCTTAACCCTATGAGGGCACCTCAGGCCCATGCAGTGCCACCCCACTCAGATACATGGTGTACAGAATTTAGAAGCACAGCCTTCATGAAAACAGTATTTCAGATTGTTTTGACTATGGCATAGGACCTACCTGGCCCAGCACCATAGTCACACGTCCAAACTGCAGATACCTGCTCCATCATGAACTGGTGCACAGCAGCTCATGCCTTGGTATTCACAGAATACAGCTTAAAAGTCTTGCAACTACATCTTTCTTCATCTCCACCCTGGTGTTTTCTAGGACTCCACACAAACAGCATGAAGCAACACCACTCCTGGTCTACAGCACAACATTCACAACAAAGAGATAAAACATCCAGACCAATTGTCCTGTGCTGACTTTAATGCATTTTGCAGCCCTCACCCCATCACCCTTCTCTTCCTCTGCTCTCTTTATCAGAGGTTTCTACCAGTTGACAGTGGCAGGAGCAGTGTTTTTGGATTTTGCGGGAAATGCTGTGACTAGCACTGCAAACATCTAATTTTGATTAGAAATTTGAGGCATAATTAATCTAAACAGCTAATCACAATTTTTACACTACCTTAAGAGAACATGTACATGTCCATGTGCACATACAACCACTCATTATATCCTTCTAAATTAATCCTCACATCTTCTTGTCAGTATAAAAAGAATTGAAGGGAAATAGAGATTTTCAATGAGGACAATAATTCATAAGAAACCAACCTGAGGCTATGAAATTTATTGTTTCAAGGTCTGTTATAGCTGTTTACTCCTGACAAGGGCAGGGCACAGGTAGAACAGGAGCAAAGAGGATAAAACACACCGAGCCATCTTTACTTCTGTTATCTTCTGTCCAAAGCCTGACACTAGCCAGGAAATGGGGGATATAAACAGAGCAACATGAAAGCCTAAAGGGTCTAATAGTGGCTTTCCTCCAACTACCCACATACACATACAGATTCTATGCTAAACAGGAGATAACACCACAAGGTAGCTTTACCCTATGCTCATTGAAAGATAAAGCACTGAGCCTTTACTGTATAGCAAGAGCATGAACCCCAACAGTTTAAACATAATAACCCATTTCACCATCAGGAAAGAGAAGGTTTACAATTTGTTCATGTGTTGAAATCCTCAGGGTCTTTTACTTAAAAAAAAAAAAAAAAAAAAAAGCAAGTGGTCCATCCCCTCCCCCCCATGTAGATTTCAGTGCTACCGCATCACTATTGCCTTGCAGCCATCAATACTTCCCTCTCACTAAAGTGACAGCAACCTATATTTAAAGAGGATCTATGTTTGTTCAACAGCATCCTCCCTCCCAGCATAGATTTGCATGGAGAAGTTTGAAGCACTAAAATTATTTCTGAGCATGGCTAAGTTGTTTGGAGGCTGTAAGGGCAATCCCTGCTGCTCAAGTAGGAAATCCATGTCAAATAAAACCTCTCCCAATGTATCTTGTCAGCAGCCAGCATCTGCTCACATCCACACTGCACAGCAGCTGTGCACCGTGAGATGCAGTGGAGGGCTGCTACCTTGCCTGCCATCTAGGAACCAAAGCAGGAACTTCCTGAGCTAAGAGATGTAACTCAAAAACCTGGGCAATAAACAAGCTCTGCAGGAAGGGCTGTAATCTCTGCAAACTACAGACACACATCCCGACAGGATGTGTTGCCAGTGCTGACCCCAAAATACAAGTTGTGCCTTCGGGGCAGAGGAGTAAAGAAAGTTTTTCCTCTTTCCCTGCACCATTCTCACAATTAACATTAATTCATCTCTGACTAATCCTCCCCTGCTTTACTTTTTATTTGTGTCGACTTGACACACCTTAATCCCTGAGTCAGTTCCTATTTCTTGTTAAACCAAAGGTAAATTATACCAAGTCTACCCAGCAGTGTTAAAGCCAGCAGGATTTGTAATGCAAAGCACCTGCTAAAAATATCCAGGCAAGCATACCAACTGCAAGAGCTTTTCACAGTGCCAGAGACAAACGTGTCACACCCAGAGGATGCAAAACAAAACACAGGTAAAGCAATGCAGTTTATGAGGGACTGCAGTCTCCACCCTGCATCCAGGGCCTGATAAAGGAGAATAATTGCAAAGGCAGAACTTTCTCCTGGCTTCTGCTCATGCAATGAGTTTCAAATGCTCCCTTCCCCTGGCACCATGGTTGTGCCACCTCTCACATGATCATCACCCCCATCACTCCCCATCCCCCACCTGCACAGGGGATGTGGCAATGCACTTGCCATCACACACTTATTCCTCTTCACGTCAGAGCTCTGTTCTCAGTCACCAAAGGCACCACCTGTGCACAGTCCCTTGCCCTTAGCTCACATGCACACCATCACTACCACACTCCCCTAACTCTGTTTGTGTCCCTCTCCCCATTTGTGACACCATATCAGCAAACAACACCCTGCCTGCCTCTTGCACTCACTGCTTTGTTCCCCCTGCATTCGTGTCCCAGGCACTGCATGCAGCCTGGGCCTCCTCCTGCCTGTCTATATCAGTCTTTCAAGCTTGCAGGAGCCCATGTGCCAGGCAGGAAGACTGTTTTGATTCATCCACATTATCAGCAAAGTGCATCCAGATCCAAACAGCCCTGTCAGCTCTTGAGAAATGAAACAATAGTGAGTATCTGGTGAATTTCATGGTTATCAACACTCCTAATCAGACAGATGAACTGGAAAACAAAAAGGCATTCATTACTTTGAACTAATGATTCCTTAACATCTTTGCTTTTCGAGACTGAACTTGCTTCAGTTTCCTTTTTTTTTAAAAAAAATAATTAAATGAACAGAAAGCCCAATGCTTTTTGCCCAGGAATTTCTGTACTATCCTGGAGCTTGAGGTCTCATTTCCTCTCCCCCTCCTCCAGCTTCTGTTTGTGGAGCATCATTATTATTATGTAATGATGTTTCTGTCAAGCTGGCAGAGTTGCACAGTAAAGCACATTAACCTGGCGATAACGGATCACTTACATTTTTTTATCATGATCTATTTCCAAGTTAGCACACTGGGCCACTTCCACTAGCACTGTGATAGCACTCAATAAATTAGTGTGCTGGCCTAGAACCCATGATGGAATATCATTTGGATTTCTGGTGGCTCTGAAACTAATCGTATTTTTCCCCATTTGCTTTGACTCTGAGCTATTGACTGAGGGGAGTGCAAGGGATAAGAGAACAAGGGATCTGTCCATGCAGGATTTATCCCTTGGCACTAATTGTCTCACCCACTCCTTCATTAGGGCCTCTCCCATCAAGCCAGTCTGAGTTGATAGCCTCAAACTCCGTCTGATGCAGTCAAGGTATGAGCTCCTCCTTACTTTTTAATATCTTTACAAGTAGACAAAAGCTTTCCTCTGGTTGCTATCAGCTTCTAATCAAATCGGCTAAGGAACCCAGTGTCTCTTAAGCTATCTCACCCAGATTTGGAATCAGGAGTGAGTTCTCCAAAGTTTTTACTTCCTACCATATTGGTCTCACAAACCCCAAAGCAATAAAAATTGCATTCCTCAAGCCAAGGGAGAGCTCAAAGCGCTTATGTGACCAACAGCAAACTAGTCTGGTTTCCAGTTCCCCATGCAATGCAGTAACAATAATGGGTTTTAAACCCAATACATTTCTGCAAGGATAATGACACTGGAGATGCTTTCCAGGCTCAACCGTCAAGATGAGCTTCCTGCAGAGACATTCCAAGAGACGGATGCCTGCAGCCATCACAGCTGGCACAAGGAGACCTCTTTGCACATAGCTTCTTCAGTGGACATCTAACACAACTGATCCAGAAGGGGTTGTCTCCTTTTTCAAAAAGGACTTGTCTGTTTTTCCTGCACTTCAACAATTCAGAGCAAAAATAAATCACATTACCACTGTTCGCATATGGCCTACAAAGCCAAACTCTGGCATTAAGTATCCCTCTGCATAGTCTATTGAGAGCTGCCCTGTTATTACTGCAAGCTAAGCAGGTCACTAGAGAGACCTATTGGTCCCAATCCTGGAAACTTATGCATGTAATCCTTGTGCCACTGCTGACCACAACAAGTTTATTTGTGTATTTAAAGTTAAAAAACTTCATGAAGTGCTTGAAGGATCAGAGTCCTATTTCCCTGGATGGTAGTTCTGCTGCTGGTAAATAAGTCCTAGGAAACAGAGCAGAGACATGCTGGTTTGTGCATCCCCAGGCACACAAAAGACAGTAGCAAACTAATATTTACCAACCTGAAAGAAATGTAAAAACATGGAGTGGAGTTTCCAGCTTCTCTGACTGTACTAGAAGCAGAAGAGTGAAATAAATTAAATGATCACACTATGAATACTAATTAATTGCCATTTTAAAAGTACTCGGATCATTTAAAAGAAAAATGCAGCCATTAATCAGAATAGCTCAGGTACCTAAATAAATATTTATTATTATGTGTGCATATTTAATCTACCTAGCCATCAAAGACTAATGCTCTGTTCCTTGCCAGTGAGGCTTAATAACATCCTAGAGGGAGTAAACAGTACCCCAGAACTGTGCAGGAATGAGGCATTGGGATTTAGGAGTAAAACAGTTGCATAGGTAAGAGTAGAAGCCTGGAAATGTAGTCCTATATATAGGCTTACATATGGGAATAACCTCATCTTATTACCTGTGTTTAAATCAACAGTTCTAGGTCCTAATACACAAGCTTCATCGTCCCAAACAAGTGCTTCTTAACAGATAGATCCCATCCTGAAGAGCTCCTAAGCCCACACATCCAAGTCTTCTCAAGATCAGGATTTAACATATTGTATTAATGAGAAAGCTTTGGGAAGATTACTTAAGTGTTCTCTGTAGGCACTTACTGTAATTTCTATTTTTTCTAACAAAATAAAGGGCAGGGGGTGAGATTTTTTTAATGTATACTTTCCTTTAAAAAATAAAAAAACCTTCAATGAAATACAAGTAGAAACAGACAAAGCAAGAAAGGCAAGAAAGATTAAATTAAAGATTAACTTCTAATAAAGAAAACAAGCTCTTTTGATATTTTGTTTGTTTCTATTAAAACTGAATTTCAAAGCTTATGTGTACTTTAGCAATCATAAAAATCATAAAAAGTTACCATCCAATAGGTCTAACTTTCCAATGGAAGCCCCTGTTCTTCTAAAAGTCCCATTCTTCCTTTCTGGAAAAGAACTTTTTTGCATAGAACTTCTCTCTTTCTCTCTCTCTCTCTTGTTCCAGCCTCCAGTCTTTGGGTGTCTGATGATTCAAGTCCTCACAAACCCTGCTGAGAACAAGCACTGAACTTGTTAAGAAAATATACAGGAGCTAGTGAGTGCCATTCTCATCAGGGATTTGTCTGCATGAAAACAGGCAAAAGAAGCCTTGCAGCAGTTAGACCAGTGAGTAACTTGAAAGCTGATTTCTTAACAAAATGACTTTTTCAATCAACTGTGCTGTCTGTCTATCTAGGGGTGGTACTGTCTGTCAGTCTGTCCTTCCTGTATAACCCTGAAAATCCCTGGTAAATTCAGCACAACATGACAGAGAGGAGAGGTCTCAGACTATTAAAAACTTCATTAAAGGAATGACTGATAGTGAAATCACTGAAGAAAAGGCTACTAAGCTCACCCTTTAGTAGACATTGGGGAATCTGCATGGAAAGCGAGACTTCAGAAGTGAGGCATCACCAGTTTTCTCTGCTCTCTGAACTTGTTTTTCACTCTGTGGGACTTAAGTGAGACGGGAAGGATGGATTTAATTTGCTGACCCAGCAAGGGAATATGCTTAGCCCCTGACATCATTATAGATTAATCCCTCCAGGGATATTAAAAATGGAGAGCATAGTTCAATCTTGGTGGCGTCATGTCCAGAGGGCCAGTGGGAAAAATCTTTGCCTAGTTAGGCTTAAAGTAAAATTTAACAGGAGGAGGATGACTAAAGCGCATTTAGAACGAGTGATTTATGTAAAACTATAACCTTTATAAAATAGGATTAAATGTTATGCTTACATTTGGATGGGGAATACTTGTTATTTTCCCTGCAAGAATTATGACTAATAGGTCTCTGCAAACTGAGACTGAGGAAGAGACAGAGTCTCAGCTGCTCTTTTTTTTTTCCTTTGCTCCTCTCCCCCCCCCCCAGCGTGTTTGATATAAAAGCTACACATCATATGAAGTGGCACCAGCCTCAGAGAGTCTCTGACAAAACCATTGCATGGAGCCTCAGGACAGAACTTGCTGCAGTTCATGTTCTCTCCCTCTGCCCTTCCTCTCCCTGCCTTTTGCTTTCCTAGTGTACATCCAGTAAGTCAGACAAAACTTAATCTTGTTTGCTCTGTCTCTAATTCGCTCTTCCTTTCTCTCTTCTCCTTTTCACTTGCTGCTCTGCTTCTTTGTCCCTCCTCTGTCCTCCAGCTTCAAGTTGTTTTATGTTGCTCTAGAACAGCAGCACTTTTTGGGCTTACCTTTATTCTTCCCTGTTTCTGGCTTTCTCCCTTGGTTGCGGTTGCAGATCAATAAGTGCAAGCAGTGGGCAAGGGAACATCAGCAGAATAAAAATGAATTCATACAGCTCAGTCCCTATTTTATACTTTTTAAATTGTTGAATAGGCTGATTTTTTTTGTATGATTGGAGCAGAGGGAGCAATTCTGCTTTTTTGCTCTGAGACCCACAGATATTGGGTACTCCTGTTCAGAGAACCACATGGTGTCTTGGTGATAAATCCCTTGTCCAGGAGGTGCAGGCTGTTGAGGGAAATGATCTACTGGTCAGTGATGATTAGTAAGGAGCTAATTTCACAAGATTCCATTTGCTTCCCCCTTCTAATCTGTGCGGTAGAGTCCTGGATACTTCAGCATCTGCTTTGTGGATTATTTTTTTTTCAGGCTCTAAGTATCTGTAAAAATCCACGAAGAAGAGAGTGGCTCCAGCAGCCAGAATTAGCTAAGAAGATGAACTGTCACTGCCTTGCTTTTTCTTATTGTTTTGTTGTTTTATTTGTTTTTTCTTTTTTTAAAAAAGCCTTGTTTAATTAGCAGACAAGGTGTGCTGTAAACTGTAATTGCTGAGTTGGGAACTTGCACTTGTACCCATATTTCTGTGCAAAAACTTTCTCCTTTTCAGTACCTTCCTCTGTGGAAAATGGGACACAGTGCTACCTGAAATGATAGAAATGGGGAGCTCAAACCACTTAAAAATAATCACTGTCCAATGAAATCTGACTCTGGTAGTTTCTTGGTTTTAGGAAAATCTCCCCCTTCGCATGCTGGTGGGGGAACAGAATTATTGGTAGAGTTTGCTTTTCACATCTGCTGCTGCTATATCAGAAGGGAATTATGAGTATAAATCAGTTGGGGGTTCTGATCCAGCTATTCTCTTTTTTTTGACTGCATATTATGTTTTCCTCCCTATGAAATGGGAATTAGACTCATGGAAATGCAAGGCCTGTAAAGCTAATTCTTATCACGCTCCAGTTTTCTGCTGGTATCACTGCAATGACTTCAGCATTCTTTGCTACTGGTATATGTTGGGATTTATGAAGACAATGGTCACTGCAATAAGCTTCCTCAATATTAGCAAAAACAATTAATTTCTAATCTGAGCCCTTACATGACATGTGCCAGTTACTGATGGATGAGTAGTAACAGGGGCAGAAGCTTTGCTCAATTTGAGTTCTTGCTTCTCCAACCCTTATCAATATACTCTCCACTTTAGCCAGGAGCTGTAATGCTATGTTTCTGCAATAAGTTTCTTTCTCCCTCAAACTTTTCATCTTGATTCAATATGATTTCTCCCTCAAATGGTTACCTGCAGCTGCCAGGGTTAGGAGCATGGATCTGCTTTTGAGACAAAACATGTTCATGACCTGGCTTTTTCAGATTTACAGCCCTCCTGTTCTTGACTAAACTGGCCATAGTGCAACAGCAACTTTTCTTCTGGGGACTGCTTTATGCTGGAGCTCAAAGCACTGCATTGAGCAGGGAGCTGGAAGAGTGGGGAGGCAACTGAACTCCCTCTCCCAACACCCAAGACATCCAAAATCAATTTGATTACAGTTTTGCTTGAAAGCAGCTGGGTCCCTTAGAGTCTAAATGGTTGTCATGTTTTACAGATAGATTATTCCAAATCCTTAGGGAGGGGAAAAATTAACAAGGAAGATAAAGTAGAAAATCACTGTTGTAACAGTCGCACCAGCTTCAGCTGTCTGATGGCTGCTGTTGTGTAATGCAGTCCTCATATAGGGTGCATTACTGACTCCCAATATGTGGTAATATTTGCATTAGCATTAGGACACCATCAAGCCTTTACTTATCCACATAGTTAAAATTGTTATCTGTATATGAACCCCAGAGATGATATATCTAATTGTCAGCAGTGACCTGATGATAATAGCAGTACAATTTAGTTACAATATACAATATCATTAATCATCCAAATGTAGCATAAACAGAATGGACCGTTTGTTAAGGTCTTTCCAGGGGGTGGGAGGAAGGTTCCTCACTTATAATAGCTGTATCAGCCAGAGGCTTCCCTAAGGAAAGGGGCAAAGGGGCTGGCAGAAATTGAGGGGGGGGGGGATATGTGAGGGGGTGAGGTCTTCCATCAAAATCAGAATCACCTTCAAGAGTGGTACATGCCTCTATTTATTAGCATTATGCTACATATGCTAATGGCAGACTACACTATTTCTGAGCATTAGCATCTGCTCAAAGCAACGGACTTTCACTTACAGAAACTGATTTAAACTCAGTGAAGCAGCTAAACACAGAAATCTAAGCAGGTGGCTGCGACTGAAGGAAGAATTCTCAGTTCCTGCACTCAACCGATGAACTTCACTAAAACCATAATTAATATTCAGATAACTATACTCTGACACATAGAATAAGCAAGATCATCTAAGGGGTGCAAATATCTACCTGGGACGAGGGGAGCCAGGGGCTCAGGCTTGGAATACAGAGTGGTTTGAATATAAATCCAAAGCACTCCTTAATTTCATATGGCTGCCTTTTATGTTGGCCTGGGCCAGAAAACACAAATAGCAAGAGGACGTTATTGCATTGCTCACAGGCACAAAGTGGGAATTAAACTTTTAAACAAGCAGTGTGTGGAAGGTAATAATAGAAATGGACCTTTGCTCATAGGATGCTTGATGGTGTAATGACCTTGTTACAGCAGTGCTGGCTAGTTTGGTCACTACTTTTAAAACCGTAGCCTTTCATTTGGAAAACTTTGTAGAGGCACTGTAAAGATATGAACAAAAGTCTCCTGTTCTCTCCAGTCACACTTGCTCAAGTTTTGTGTTGAGCACTGATAGCTGGTTCCAAGAGAAAGACCCACCAGTGTTCCAGCTACAGGATAATGTTGCAAAAGCAAAAGTCTGCCCTGTTTCTCTCAAATTCCAGACTCATCTAAAAGGTTGGATGGACTTTAAATCTAATCTGGCTCAGCCTGAATCTTAGAGTGAAATGCTAAACGGGGGTGAATTTTACATGGATTCAGCTTTTATTGTGGGAATTTGATCTGGTTCAGAGAAACAGTACCTCTGGAAAGAGTTGTGATAGTTCTTTTTCCTTATACAGAGGGTATATAAACTTCCTGTCAGCCCTAAAAGGCATATTCAAACCTTGTATGCTCTGGACTTTGGACTGGTATTTCCTTGGTTGCCTTCAAAAGACTCTCTGCTCAAGGCTTTACTGTGCTCTCCAAATTACTTTTCTCCTCTGTTGACCAGATGCGTGGACTTTGGTGGAATGTGCAGTGTATATACAGTCCTAAGTTTTCAAGAACTGTGGATCAGATCACCATCATGATAAAATTGCTCATTACTGTTCATTACATGACAAAATGAACCACATCAGGCTTAGAAAATCCCTTGGGTTGAAAATGGTGAGAGGCTTGCAGAATGTTTGAGGGAAGTATTGGGTACACTTGTCCTGTTCTCACTGTTCTCTATGCATCTTCTCGCATACAGCCCAGCCCCACTGGAGGCACAGCTTGATGTGAGGCATCTGATGCAACCGATTTTCCAGCTAACTCTTTTAGAAAACAAATCTGTTTTCAGCATTACGTGTCACACAAATATTGTCGCTTCTCGGGAAGAGATGTTTATCTGTATTTGCCAAGGATTGCTTTTGAGCTGGACATTGAACCTGTTTCCATGCAATGATTAACACTGGTGGCAGAGTGAACAAAGGGAAACAGCTTGGAGTGAGTTGGTTTGGGGGGGGGGGGGGGAAAAGAAAAAAAACCCTGTACGTCTGATAATGCCACCATCAAGGGAAGGCAT
>MU012844.1:44727-63538 GCA_011074415.1 Stictonetta naevosa | reverse complement strand
AGCACAGATCTGGGCACGATACAAAGAGACGAGAGCTCCTCGCAGCCGAATTAAGGCAATGCGCACAAAGTGACTGTTACCTGGCAAAGGCTCGTTTTGATGCCGGCGTCTTTTGTTTTGATTTCAGATCAAAGGGAGGCTAGGTGGCTTAGGGCTGGCGCTCTGAGCTGCATGGCTAACTTATCTGTGCCATTCAAGCAGGCATCGCACTGTCTACTCGGAAGGAGGGAAAGATCTGAAATAGATGAGGGAGGGTCGAGGAGACAAGGCAACAACACCTCCATGCTGGGGAGCCCTTCAGAAGTGCATTTCAGTACCTGCCCTTCTGCTTTATGCAAGTCGGGACGCAAAGTCCTCCTGTTGCTCTCAGGCTGGGAAGTCTCACTCCAGACCCAGGCCTGGGGCTGGCTCTGCTCTTAGCAAGCTCTGGTTCCTGCCCCGGGATCCCCTCTGGGTGTGCAGCCCCAAGCTGGTGTAACACTGCCTTGGTATGGAAAACATCATCCCACACACCCCAGCCAGAGAGAGCAGCCACGCCAATGTAACGGTGCCTGATGCCAGCACGCTTTTACCTTCCTTCTACTATTTGCATGTGTGTGCATATTTATATGTCAGTATAACCACTTTTGTACAGGTATTACAACGCCCCCAGCAGAGAAGTTTTGTCGCCTTGGTCACGCTGGTGCAGACGAAGCAGTGCAGCTTTTCTCCTTCGACGGACTGAAGTGCCATGCTGCAAAGCCTTAAGCTCTGCCAGTTCCTGCTGACTTCGAGGGAACCTCAAAGCACCTTTTGAGAGGGTCTCAGTGTCTCTCCCTGCTCCCTGAAGGAGGATTGGGTCCCAGGTTAATGAAAACTAGGGCAGCCTTACACTATCAGCTGCCTGAGAGGGTGCCCGGCATTTTGAGAATGAGAGACAGGAAAAAATTGAGTTACCAAGGCAATGAGCAACCTCAGCATGGTGATGGAAGACATAAAAATACAGCCAGGAGCCAGACACCACTGCTCTGAGCCAAACTCACAACATGCCCTGAATAACCTTCCTGCTTCAGTTTCCCTCTGACTTCAAGGTGGAAGAAGATGCTGGCTCTCTGCAGCTCAGCACGATATGGATGTTACAGTCAAGGTTTCTGACCCACTCTCTCTGACATGCAGATACCTTGTTTGTGTTGCATTGGAGTCAAATAGATTGGCTTTGCTGCTGCCCCTGCTGGAGCCTGTACCGAAACAGGTGGTGTGGCATCTGACCCCATCCCAGTCCATGCACGCTGCACAGGAAGAGAGAGAACACCAACTCCTTCCCTCTTTTCTTCCTCCTACTAGAGTGGGCCAACATCCTACATGGGTATAATTGAGAGCAGAATCCATCCCCACGTCGTCATAGATGGCTCCTGAGTTGGAAAAAATACTAAGGGCTCCTTTATCTTGACGGCACAAGATGGCTCAATAAATGTAAAGCACTTGTTACATAACAGTAGAATAATCTATGGTATTGAGGGCTCACAGATCCTGAAAGTCTTTTCTGCTTTGCAAGGGGGGGAATTAAATAGGGAGAAAAATATATATTGAATAAAGTGCTTGTTACAGAATATTTTTTAAAATACTGAACTGTGAAACCTAAAGTAGGGCAATACCCTCCCTTTCAACAATACTTTGACTTCCTACAGTGAGCAGATGCAATATGCATAGGATTCATAAAGATCCCATTAAAATTCATTAAACCGTGTTTCCAGATATTTAGTAAATTTTGAAGAAAAGAAATCTATTGCCTCTTCTGCTCCATATGATGGTCTCTTTGAATGTAATTAACCCTTTGTTCATGGGTCTTTCTATCCAACTAATCTCCCACCCTGTGCCTTCCGATGCATTTTTAATACCACAGACAATACCACCACCTAAAATCCTCCATCAGTCACCATGCAATAGAGCTCTTCGCACAGGCAAGGTACTGTAAATCTCCATAAACAGTGCTTGGATGAACAGCAAATTCAGATAAGTGATGTGTATTTTTTCATGCCTTCCAGTTACAAACGGGGGATGCTCTTCATCCTTCAAGGTAGATTTTTAGCCAGGAATGACGCTGGTTTCCTACCTGCCCAGGGGATTCAGCCACCGGACTGGGGGAGATGAGCCAGAAGGGCAGTGATGAGGGGTGAGAGGGCTTTGATAAACAGCAATGAAAAGAAGCTTAGTGATGCACATGCAAATAAACCTCCAAAATTAAAATGCAAAACAGTAATGGATACAGGGAAATTGAGAGATGGTACATATCAACTTTAGCTGTCTGGAGTGTAAAACTTTTCTCGTTTTCTTACAGGGTTCTCAGAGGCTCAGGACCTGATCCAGCTGTGTCCTGAGTGCTGTAAACTGTGACAGATTTCAGATCAGACCTCCTGTTTACGGAGGGACTAAGCAGAGACAGAGAAGATATCATGCAAAACATAAGAAACAGAAAATATTCCTGTTTCCCTCTTCCTTTTTCTCATCTGATAAATGAGCTGTTTGTCACAACAGGTAGTGGAGCTGGAGGGACCAGAGTTTGGTTTAAAAAAAAAAAAAAGTGAAGATGAGATCTGAAAATATTCTTTCTCTTTGCTGAGAGCAAATCATTTTCCCAGACCAACTCTAATCAGAATGTCTCCCTAAAAAAAATCAGGAAGGAAATATTTAAAATTATTGGAAGGGTCTTATCCTCATTCACGCTGCAAGGTGTTCAAGGTATGTGGTGTATCTTTCATGATTTCCATGTTCTGCCCCAGCTCTGAAAGAGTGTTATTTCTGAGTCACAGAATTATGCTTTTCACTTGGCTCCTGTAACACCCCTATGCTTAATTATTTCATCTGAACTACAGATTTCCATGGATCCAGCAAAGCATTTAAGCACCTGCTCAACTTTAGGAACCTATTGTTTTCTGGAAGGCTTTCCACAATATGAATTATCACATGCTTTGCAGGACGGATGGCTCTATACCATAACTACATTTCATCTGGACGAGATTCAGGCCCTTCCCAAGGGGCTGGCTGATGTATAGTGCATCACTCTAAAATTTGCCCATGAGCACGTGTGTCTTTTTATTGAAGACTTTGTCATATCTGATTGAACTCTGGCACAAGGTTCATGATCAGTCTCGGGCAGCTTGGAAAGGACAAATCCTGGCACTGCGGGCTCAGACACAAGGGTTACGGTTTGTGTATCAGATGTGGATCTCACCCTAAGCCACAGGGAAGCCAGTCTCATATCTGCCTGCCTGACAAAGAGGCACTGTCATTGCCTTGCCTTGCCAAATCAGGATATTTTAAACAGAAAGCAGAGAGATTCTGTTTAAAATGCACAAGACATCTGTGTACAGAGGATGAGAATTTCAAAGTATGGCACAAGTCTTACTTTATGAGGAAGTATTATTGTTCTTCCAGAGCTGGAAAAGGAGAAAAAACATAGAGGAGCTCAACTCTGCAAAATTTTCGGATCCAAGTGGCAGGCTGAGTGCTACACAGCAAGCTGTGGAAAAATATCAACAGTCAAAAGCCAAAAATCTGGTCTCTGAGCTTGCCATTCAAAATCATATGATGTACTATCCTCCTACCCAAGAAAGAGGAGCAAGTACACATGAAAAAATTAGAGGTTAAACATGCATCTGGGGGATGTGTTAACTACTCCACACACCACTGGCACTGGGCACGGTGCCTGTAACACCACAAAAATATGTGTCCAAATTAACAGAAAAGTTCAGTTGCTGTGAGAAGATGTGGACGGATTCATCCGCTTTAATTGTTTCCATGATTTAAGCATTAGGCACCGGGAAATTAATCTAGGCAATAGTCAAGACAATCTGCACAAAGCCAGGTCCAATGTTACTAAAACAAGCTGGCTGAAATGAAAAAGTGCAGCTGTGACTCCCTGCCTGATACCAACATACACAAGCAAACACACATGTGTGCACAAAAAGGCCCCGATTATTATTCTTATTATTTATGAATGTGGATGAAAAGCCAAAGGGGGCATGGTAATGCACCCAGATCCTGATTAGCTGGAGATTATATTGATGATGTAATAAAAATTCACTTTGTCTCTTAAGCTGCACCAGGACAATCAGAGAGAGATTAGATAAAAATCAGAGAGAATTAATAACAGAAGGGAGAGGTAACATCGTAAACCATAACTCCCTGCAAAATGTTCTACCTCTGAGTGCCCCTGACCAGAATAAATAAGGGCTGGAGGGTGTAAATACAGCCCGAGTGCACATAGGAAGGAGGCAGATGTGGCTTTGTACGTGTATTATTTATAAATGAGCAGCCAGATATGCGCATCTATGTACCTGCACAGGGTTGCAAATGCACACACACATCTGTCTAGCTCTGATAAACAGAGGGATGTCAGAGGGAGCTGGGGAAAGAAAGTGTGGTATTTGGAGAGGGACAGACAGACAGGGAAAGCATACGGTATGGACGACTGGGATCATACAAGAACTGTTAAGAGAAATGTGAACTTGCGGGGAAAACAGCACCACCTCTACGTGACAGGGTGAGGGGTGCACATGTAGCCCCCTGTGCCCATGTATATCCCTACACACCCACCAGCATGTGTCCCTGCCTGACACAGGGCCCCCAGCCACACCGAAACCCGGTCAGAGGGACAAGGGAGAAAACTTTCTCCTCTTTGAGCACTTGCTTGCAAAGGAGCAGACCTGCTGCATGTCCAATGTTGGTTTAAGTTTACTGACCATGTTTAATATTTGATTAAACCTTTGGCATATCTGACTATCCTGATCAGAATAGATGATCTGGTACTAAAGTCAAGTATAAGTAATAGCCATCTTCTGACTACTGCTGCATTGCTTATAGCAGTAGGATTTTGCCGCGTCTGAAAACCTGTTACCTGCTTCGGAATTCTTTTCAGCTGCTCAGGATTTTCAGCTGTGCTTTAAAAAATCGAACAAAACCAAAAACACTACCAAAATACTTCCCCAGCCATGCAGGGGGCTTCGATTTATTAGCAGCTGAAGGAAAAATCCTTTCCTTCCCAAGACTTTCCTGGCTTAAATATTTTACCTGCACTCCTTGCTGTACTTTTTTCCCTGTGGTTTGCATTATTACTCGCTAAATACATTAGAAAATGCTGATCAGCTTGCTCAGCAGCTTGGGGGTGTTTGTGTGGTTGCCCACACATGCGCTCGCACACACACACACAGCAATTTTTTAAATAAATCACAGTAGCAGGGGTTAAGAGAGGGCATGCGGCACTTCGCAAGGGAGCAGAACAGCGAAAAAGGAAGAACATCTCCAGGATCAGAAAACAGGGGCTGCCAGAGTTTCTCTGTGCCTCCGAGCACCCATGAGATGGCCACCGTCACTGGGCACAGAGGGGATGAGGGGGACACCAGCCCGGGCTGCTCTTACCCTGGCCTAATAGGCGAGGAAATGTCTAACCCCTCCACACCGCCACAGAACAGGTCTAAATAATCAACATACATGCTTTACACCTCAAATAAGACAAGGCTTGCCAGGAGAGGTAATATCTTTTATTGGACCAACTGATATAGTTGGAATAAAATAGACAAGCTTTCAAGAACACAAGGAAGTATGTTTTTTGTTTTTTTGTTTTTTTTTTTTCCAGCTATATCAGCTGGACTAATAAAAGATATTACAAATGTTGTCTCATTTATAACAGACCATCACTGCTAAAGCTACAGCATGACTTATGCTTTAAATACACAGAAAGCTCTTTGCAAAGCTGGATATCATAAATTCTTCTTTACACATAGCAAACTGAAGAAGAGCAAGGTCTAGGAACAGGATCTTGCAGGACAAGGAAGATGGTCCAGACTAGAAATAGGGTCCTAATCCCCTCCTACCCACCTCTGAATGAAGCAGACTGATGCAGCGCTACACCAAGGCCTTATTTTGCCTTCTTGCTTTAGTGCCGGGCTGCTAGAGAAGGGTCCTGGAGCTGATGGGTAGCTATGTTTCAAAACAGCAGGGAAAAATATTTCTGCAAGAAGAAGCTGAACTGTAGTCCCAGAAGGGGATGCTAAGAATAGTTAAGAATAAGCTCTCATGATTTTAAGAATTCAAAGGAAAATGTATGCCGGATTTTTGTTCAGGTGTGAGAAATCTGCTGCTGATTTAATGGAACAATAAAAGTTTTTTTTTTTTTTTTTTTTTTTTTTTAAAGGTGCAATTGCTTTGGTGAAATTATAGAACTACTGCACTTTTTTTTTTTTATTGAAAGATGTCATTAAGCTTTGAACCTTAAAAGAAAGAAACCTCTTCTCTCTGCTTTTTCAATTGTTTACATACAGAGATATATATTAGTTTATCTGCACGTGCATGTATACTTTGTGAATCTTTCGGCTACTACTCATTGCTTTTTTAATGTTGGTAGGGTCAGTGTAGCTGCCTTTTCCCCAGCCCTGTTTGAGGAAAAGCTTGGAAAGGAGAGGAGAGGAGATGTAGTTTGTGCAGAGCTGAACGAAGGGAACAGGAGTGTAACCAAAGTGGTCGAGAGGCAGGCAAACAGTCCTGCGCTGGCAGAGGCTGGCTGTGGGAAATGAACAGCTCGTGAGAGCAGGTAGGCTGAGAAGAACGTTAGGGGAAGCAGGCACATGGAGAGTCATGCCTGGGGAAGGGACCTGACCCTGGAGACGATGCTGGGTCTGTGGTCCATACACCCATGCCTGGACATGCAACCTTTACCCAGGGAGGAAACTGGACAAGGGAGGAGGGAGGATGAGGAGCAGGTCCTGTGTCCAAACCCAGCCAGCGAGAGTCCAGGCACAGCAAACATGGGGGCCAGGGATGAAGAAGAGCACCTGGGGAGCGAGTGGCTCTCCCGGCATTCCCACTGATGGCTTCTGCCTGCCTGGGAGCACAGAGCAAGGTCACTGGGCTGGCTGGCAGCTCGGCTATTTGTGAGTTAGGAAGCTGCTGCCAGGAGTCCTGTCCCTGGATTAATGTAAGGGAGAGGACAGGGGAATGACCTATTGTGCAACTCCTTTTATGAATAAACTTGTAAAATCTAATTCTACCAGCACTTCTCTGGCCTTTTTCAATGAGCAGGTCAGTAACAAATGATCATTTAACAGCACAAAGCAGCCATTATATGGGAGAGCAGATTGAGGCTAATACAACACACGTTCCCCTCCAAACAAGAACACAACATCCCTTCTTCAGTTTTATTTTTTTCTTCCCCATCTGCAAACACTGTCAGTAAAGCTGAATAAATATATAAATAATTAAACAAATACTTTCCCTGCTTCCCCTGGGCCTTTGATACTGAGACTTTGTTGGATTTCAGGCAAGCAGCATCACACTCACCCTGCACACACGCTTCCTCTCCACCTTTGGCAGAATATCATTGACTTGAGTGCACTGTGATAATTTCAGATAGACTTGGGGGCAGATAATCGACTGTACACACACACATACACACATGCACACTCCAGCTCTTCCATTTATTTCATAAAAAAACGTAAGCACAGATGGGATGGAAACACAAAATACCACATACGTTGCTATTGATGAACTAGCTAAAACTACAACTGAAATTAAAAAAAAAAAAAAAAAAAAAAAGAAGTCTGATTTATTTGCTTGTCAGTGGCCAGATCATCACTGTGGGAGATAATCTGAAACCCCATTTTAAATGAAAAGGTTTCTAAATGAATTTTGTTGTGGCTGGGTACTCGAGGTCACTGGAATCTTGTTTATCCCCCACAATAAGTTCCTTGAGTAGCAGCAGTGAAAACCCCCTTCTGGACTAACTTCCTCTGCCAAAACCAGGAACGCTCAAATCCCCTGCTTAAGGATTTACGTGGTGTCTGTCTGTCTGTTGTTCGAGAGACTGGGTCACAATCTAACTACTGACTTCACAGAGTGTTGGGTTGGTCCTCGGCAAACGGATGACAACTGACAATTCCTTCTGCCCTCCCTTGCCTGGAGGGAATTTGCTTTTTTTACTGACCCAAGGAAGGAAGATCCCTTCGGCTTGATCCAAACTGTATTGTGAACAATAGGTTTGGATCAGGCCCTTAGAGAAGAAAGGTGGGATGCAGCCCTTCATCAGAGCCTTGAGCCTTGCAGCTCCCTCAGTTGCCATAACAATGAAGAGTATATATGTGATTCACTAAAAGAAAAAAAAATCAAGATCCTGAATCAGTGAATGATGATATTCCTGTAGACAGAGAAATTACAAAGGCTGAATCCTACTCGCACAAAGAAAATTGGCAAAATTGCCATTGACCCTTTCTTGGCAAAGCAGGGATAAATATGTATTTTCAAGTAAAATGAGTAAAACTAATTTCCACCTTCCCAGCACGTTTTTTTGCAAGCACGTTCTCCTGCTCTATGCTGAAGGAAGCTCTGATGCAGCACACTTGTCATCAGAGACACACCTAAACCTTTCCTGACAGAAAATAAATGTAAAATTTCTGCCATTAACTCCTCCCTCCTGAGAAAATCCAACCAGCCTAATATTGCAGATGAGGAAATGATAGATGAATAGCTTGCTGGAGCCAATGGGAATCTTCCCATTGATTCAACAGGTTTCGGATCAGGCCTGAAGGCACCAAGATTAAATGACTCTATCAGAGAGTAATTATCCCGGCCCTGATTAGAACCGAGTCAGCCTGGTTCGTGTCTGCCCACCCTCACCCACCATATACTGCTCTTCCGTTGAAACTGCAGACCCAGGCACCAGTTTCAAGGGGGCAGCTCTGAGACGTGGTAGCCACTAATAAAAATACAGAAGGAGCAGTAACGCTTCCTTTTCTCGCTTGTTTGTTTAATTTGGTGTTAACTTTTACTGTGCCGAGAGCAAAATGTAAAACCTAGCACCACTATATCACCCTTTTCTCCTGCAAGATCTTTATGTGCACTTCCTCCTATAGTTTCTATGGGTTGACTTGCTTTTTTTTTTTTTCCTTCTCTGTCAATGACTAAATTTGGAGTTAAATCATTTGTAAGATACTCTTTTATTTGTTACCAAAATCAGCTGGGTCCAGACTCTTGCAAATAAACATGCAGCAATGGTATGCTTTTAAAGACTTTGCCAGAGGATTTTTGTTGGTTGCCTTGCCCATTCCTCACTTCCACTCCTACTTTTCTCTTTTATTGCCAGTATCTTGAATGAGATTTCTTTTTCTTAAAAGAAAAATAAAAAATCTATAGTCAAAGAAAAGAAAAGAAAAGAAAAGAAAAGAAAAGAAAAGAAAAGAAAAGAAAAGAAAAGAGGAAAACAAAGCAAAAAAATGACCAGTCTCCCTCAGAACACACAGAACAGAATAAAACCCGCAGAACAGCATAACTGAATAACAGTATATCTTTATAAAAGAGGGTGAAAAATTTCATCCTCATCCGTGTATTATTGAAGATGGAATAGGATCAAATAAATCACTTTTAAAAGCAATTAAATGCTCACAGAAGAAAAACATTCACTCTGTAAACTGAGAGAAGAAATAATGAAATGCAAACCATCTTGAAACTACCGTACGGCAACTGGAACGAGACACTTGAAGCTGAATGGTATGGCGGGACTGAACTGGCATACTTAAGACAAGGCAGCCTATAGCTGAAGAGGGAGCAGTTAGGAAATTTGGAAGCAAGCTGGTCTGTATCTCTGGATTTATAGGAGGAATAACCTTACGGCAGTCACACTGCATGTTATCGGTAGCTCCTGCCCCAACGAGCAGTCTCTTGAAGAACTGCCCATAACTTAGGGCCCAACGCAAACCCTGCTGCAGGTGAGGTGGGGGGTTTCCTGGAGACTTCAACAGGTTTCAGAGCAGGTCACCGTCTGCTCTGAAAAGTCCTTTCCCATCAGTTATAGATTGTGCATATCATGGAATATCTATTACTTACACCCTCTTCTTTACACAATTTTTAAATGTTACTAAAAGTGTGAAAAATAAAACTTAAATAAAAGAGCACTTTCACTGCACTGTTGCATTGAAAGAAGAGCTCCCTGGGATCAGTCCTGCTCAGTCCTGGAGTTTCTCCAGGCCTCTGGCTTCTCTGCAGCTGCCAGGCACAGATCTGATCCTGGAGCAGGAGGTGTCCTGACTCTGCGTGGGTCTGGTGAGACACGGCACAGGAAACGGAGCCCTGCCTGGAAGGGGTAAGAAAACAGTTTTCTCTGGGTTAGCTTTCAAAGAGTTGCCAGCCAATTCAAGCTACTCAGCAAAGGTGTCCACCTCTCTCTCTCTTTCATGCACCATTTCAAAGAAGTGCATCTTTACCTTACTATATTATTAGAATCAAACAATATTATTAATATTACATGTGGGCAATTCTGTAAATTCTTCATAGTTCTCCTCCCTGCCTGTTAACAGCAGGTACATTATACAGTCTCTGGTTAGATTGGTCAACCAGGCTATTGATAGTCTTAATAAGCAATATCTGTATTGTGACCTTTGCTCGCAGAACTTAATCTCTCCTATAGGGCTGTCAGATTCCTTAAAGAAGTATTGATAAGCTAATTACTGTATTGCTACATTTAATTTTAGGTGTGATTTTGACTCACCCTGAAGCATCTAGTAACCTAATACTTTTTTTTTTTTTTTCCTACTACATCATTGGCCCTTTTACAATTGATCAAATAGTGAATTAGAGCATTATAGAGAGGAAACATAATCAGGGGATTTCTACAAGCACACTGTGATATATCTCTTGATTTTTTGACAACCTTCATACCTCTGAATCCTAGGAAGGAAGCACTGTTTTATAGGGATATTATTAGGCTGATGCTGCTTTATACATCTACCTGCAAGAAGCTACCAAATCCGACAAAGATATTTATGTGCATTTGCAGTGAGTGATGCATATTATGTGATGCGAATCTATCCTTAGGGACTGAAAAGGAGAGGAACTATGTGCAAATGTAAAGCTGCCCTTTCGATACATGCGTGCATACACAGTCTCCATGTATTATGTACACAGGCATTTTAATTATAAACAAGCCAAATATGCAGTCAGATCTCATCAGATCAACTGTGTCTGCAAAGCTCCATTTTTATTCTGTTTGAAGAA
Organism: Stictonetta naevosa; assembly: GCA_011074415.1. Classification (NCBI taxonomy): domain Eukaryota; kingdom Metazoa; phylum Chordata; class Aves; order Anseriformes; family Anatidae; genus Stictonetta; species Stictonetta naevosa. The sequence continues at coordinate 52,519 of MU012844.1, read as the reverse complement.
GCTTCATGTCCAGAGTTATCTGCCCCAGCACACTGGGAAGCCAGATGGGTTGCCTCTAAAATATTTTGGAGACTCAGACACAATGTACAAATAAACCAGACATGGATTAGTTAAGTGTGACTGTGTCATTAAATTAGTATAATGAACAAACAGCTACATATCATATTAAACTCAGCATATAATTCCAGGAATAACCTGTTAATTCACCTGCCACTTTCATGCAAGAATACGATCTCTATACTGTCTTTTAGAAAGGAATTATTTAGAGACATATGTCAGCCTGAATGTATATAATGTATATACGTCTATACCGAATGCATGTTTTCATTAATATGCACATGTTGGTTGCATGTGCGTGTGATACAAAAACGTGGTAGACACATTCGTTTCTGTCTGCATGTGCAACTTTCATGCAAGAGTTCATTCTCAGCAGCCCCTTTCATGCAAACTATGGCTCATTATATTTTCCAGAGTTAAATCAGGAAATTACAGATCGCGATAAGGGAAAAGGGGAAAGAATACCCTGTGTTACAAACTCTGCCTGTACTGCACCTTGGTCTCTCAGACCATAATCAAGTTTCCAGCGGCAAAATAATTTGACAGATCTAGGAGCGAAGGCACCTCTCTCTGGCAAATACACATCCCTGGAGGCATCAACATCGTCAACAAAGCCATCTATGAAATAGTTAATGTTAAACAATGACTGTCTGTGTTCAACAAAGGAGGGAGAAATAAACAGATAAGGGTGAGGTAGATCGAAATCTGCATGCCTCATTGGTTGAGCTGTCAGATATTTCTAATGCATCTGAATGGTTTGTTACTAAGAACCTGTTAAGTCTCTTTAAACCTTTGATCTGTAGCCAGTCTTAACAAAGGTGACAATTAATTAAAGGAGAGTGCATTGCAATGAAGTTACATCATGGTCAGTTTATATATACTGTCCAAAGCTGGTTCACAGAAGTCACTGTCAATTAAAGTCTTCTTGGAGTCCAGTTCATTATCAGTTTTTCCCTCTTGCCTTGATCAATATTTTTGGCTGCTTCTGCTTGACAAACCTAACACGATGTCTATATTTACTTGTCTTGCCATTCATTTACATGGAATAGATGGCCGTATATGATTTATTTTTAGCCACTACGTGTGGTCTGGCACTTTATTTGAGAGGTTTAGAGCTCTCATCCATCTTTATTTTAAGGAGTGACAATAATAACCCCTCTCTTCCTTCAAGGGGATGTCAGGTGCATATAATAAATGCACATTAAAAGCTGCATTCACCTGTGTGTGCATTCAGGCCGTGGATCACAGTGACAAAAGCAAACAAATGCAACATCTGTGGTGACACCCTGACTTCAGCCCACCCCAAGTGATGCAGCACAGAGAGAGTAATGCAAGAGATCCTACAATCCCCAAAATGCGATGATGCATCTCCAAGAGTTACAGAGGAAGAGAGGTGCTTATAATAAATACCCCAGCTCAGTCATGGGAGTGGCAGTGGAAGAAAAGCTATAGCTTTCCCTTGCCACGGTTATTATTTTTCCCTATTTCCGCTGCAGATTTTAATACATAAGGATCAGCCTGCCATGACAAGCCCTGGCAGCATTCTTACAGGCATCGGTGGAGCAGTTGAGTGAGAAATGTGGCAGGGGTCAGACTTCTGTTAGTTCCTCAGCTTCGTTTAAGTTTTAGTTTCACTTGCTGAAGGAAAGCTAAGTTCAGGGACAAGCCAGTAAGCACAGAAGCTGGTCACATTAGCTGTAAGTGTGGTTTGCTAAGCAAATCCATGATCCTGAATTTTAACAGGAAGGGGAAACATTCAGTTTGCAAATGTGAACCAACCGATGTGATGGCAAAGCTCTTATGGGCTTCTGCCCATAAAAACCTGATGGAGCATGCTGGAGGGGTCATATTGAGCTCTTCAGCCTCCTGCTGTCATAGTTTTATTGTAAAGCTATAGTCAACGCCGACACGTCTTTGGGCATCAGATGCTTTTTGCACTGTTTTAAATGCAGGTACCTGTCCCACCAGTCTCAATCATCTCCCCCACATTTTCTCCCTTGGAGCCATTACCGCCTGTCGCATAAACCTGCCTGGGTTTACACTTGATTGACGGGAGGAACGGTAACAGCTCCTTGTGGTGGTTTTACTCGAGTGGGCAGCTGAGCTCCACCACAATCGCTCTCTCACTCCTCCCCTCCTCAAAGAGGAAGGGGGAGAAAAGTCAACACAAAGAGCTCAAGGTTTGAGATGAGAATGATTTAATTAAAGGGAAAGGGAATGGGGAGAAAAAGAAACAAAAGAAACAACAAGGCCGCACGGAAGCACAGAGAGAAAGGAAAAAAGTTATTCTCTACTTCCCATCAATGAGCGAAGTTCGGCCACATCCTGGGAAGCAGGGCCTGAAAACACATACCGGTTGTTCAGTAGGACTGCCCTCCCCCACGAGATCCCCCTTTTATTGCTGAGTGTGACATCAGGTGTTATGGAATATCCCTTTGGTCGGTTTAGGTCAGCTGTCCTGGTGATGTCCCCTCCCCATCAATTGCCCACCCCCAGCCTGCTGGCTCCTGGGGGCTTGGAGGGAGTTCTGATGCTGTGCCAGCACTATTCAGCAATATACAAAACACGAGAGTGATACCAGTGCTGTTCCAGCTATGAGTGCAGAGCACAGCACTGTGTGGGCTGCTGCAGGGAAAAGTGACTCAATCCCAGACAGACCCAACACACTCCTTTAGTGTCATTCTGGTCTGTCAGGTCAGCGTGGCTGGTATGGATGTGCACAGGGTATGCATGATAAAAAACACCCTGACATCTTCCTGAAAAATGTGGATGCGTATTTCCAGCTCTGAAGGTTAGGAGAGGCCCTCCTCGGCCATCTGGCCCCTTCTGCCCCTCGCTCTTCACTCCAAGCATTGGTAGTCCTATGCATGCCCTCCTTGACGGGTACAATTCACTTTCCTAATGAATACAAGATGCTTTCTGCAATCTTGCTCACTCTTTACCCAGGCAAAATTTCCAGAGAGTCTCTGACAACTTCCTTCAAAAAAATGATTCCATCAGCTGCCTGGCTTTTGTTATACTATGCAATTTGAATCCTCTGCTAAAAAAAGTCCTGTCTGTGGCACTGGCCACTGGCAGAAGCAGGATAGAGGACCAGATGAACCATGTTTTTCATCCAAGGTGACAAGGATCCTCAAATTTTTCCCCCTAATTGAGTGCTGACATTCCAGTTCTCTTCTGGATGAACACAGGAAAAAATAATATAATAAAATAAATCAAAAGCACACTGTCCCCCTTTTCTGTTTTTATTCTTAAAAATTAGTAAATTCCTGATTCACTATTTAATTAGAACACTGTTTTGGCCAAGTAAATACTATGAGATTTGGTAGTTGTCACTAGTATATTTTTTTTCAGAAGAAAAAAAATAAGTACTTTTTTTTTCCTCCCTTAAAATGTCCAAAGGCACCAGTATATGTAGATATTGAGGGACAGAAGTAATCTTAATCTATAAATGTGTTGGAAGTATAAGTCTAACCTGGAGAAAGGTAAGAGAAGAAACAAAAGCTCCAGAACCATGAACTTTAATTTCTTTTTTTCCTCCACGTTCTGTAACTTTAAAGCAAATACATTCTTGTAAGGACGATTAGTTGATATGGTGGTGGGGCTAACTGAAGAACAGCTTTTGGTGCAAAACTTAACAGCCAAGCGAGAGATCCCAGAAAATTGGAGTTTGTACTGGAAATGCTGACACAACCGTAACAACAGCATCATAACTGGCTGCAGCTGCTTTAAAAAACAGAATCCATGTCCAGACCCCTGAAAAAAAGAGTTAACACATAGCCTTCTAATTTATGAAGCAATCTGGGCTGTTTGACATTATCAAATATACATACACGCTCATCTGTACGGGAGATTATAATGTACAAGGGGTTGCTTTTTTTCTCTCTTCCATCAAGCTATCCAATTGCATTTTGATTGTTTTAAGGGGTTGTTCTTTAAACCTAAGGCATAAAGCCTCCTCTGTTTTATTCCAGTTTATTTGTGCATTTACTTCCCTAAAACTTGTTTGGTTTACTACCATACTAAATGCTGTATGTGTTGCTTTCAGCCAGGCAAGCCTTATGTTTCAATTATGGAGGAGTTTATTCAGCACCTGTATTGTGTTATGCTTCTTTTCAACTAAATTTCCATTTCCCAAAGGCTATATGCGTGAATGTGTATACATCACTCTTTTTTCTGTATGTGTACACACACACAAATCTATACATTTATACACATATATGATATATCATCTTAACTGAATGCACATTTTCATTGCACCTTTGAATTTCTGAGATACCCAAACCCTCATAAACATCCTTAGACTTTACAAGGTTTTAATCTTTCTATCATCTATCTTTGCAATCAAGCATAACAATATAATGAATGGAAGCCTTGTTTACCTATCCCCTAGGTGTCTTAAATTCAAAAATTATTTATACTTTTGAGAAGGTAAATCAGCAAAAGAACTAAACTGTTCTTTTTCTACTGCATTTTTCTAGCTGCATTGAATGCTTGACGAGTGAGGTTCAGGTCAGATAGTTACACCATCCTAGTGGGACCGCAATAGTGGATTTTGAGGAGATTTTGGGAGTTTTGTGCTTCTTCCTCTCTAAATAAGGGTTGAAAGAAGATTGTAGCTCTCACATCCATGAAAGACTCTTGCTTTCTCACTGCACGCTGTCTCCACTCTTTAAGTTCACTCACCCGCATATGTTTCAGTAAATCTCAGTTAAGTGTGGAATGATGATTTCTTCTGACTTCCTAAATAGAATATTATGGAGATCTGTGTGTTTTGAATTAAAACACATTCCAGGCCTTGGGTACAAGCATGCTTCAATAGAAAAGGCTGTTTAAACCTATGGGGACAGTCCTATATTTAGATTACATTAATTCATAAATATTATACTAAATACCACTTAAATTGGCCTTAAATGACTTCAAAGATAATGCATTATAATATGGCTGTCCTGAGAGCACTAACCTTTATGTCTCCCAGTAACTCAGCCTTTAAGGATACTCCACTGCTAGATAAGAAGGGGGGGAAGTTATGAATGAATGGCTTGCTAAATTGTTCGAGTGTGATTAGTTAACTCTGTGCGTGCGTGCGTGTGTGAGTGTGTGGGTGGGTCAGCTCAGCCCTGATAGATCCCACAGATCTCGGCACACAGCCTCTTCCCAACCCTAGAGCAAAGTGCCACAGCAGGAGTGCGTTCCTGCTCCATGTGGAGAAAAGCAAGGAAGGGGAGATCTGTAGCAGTGATGCTCATGCCACAAATTCTTGTTTTCTCAGAGATCTGGCAATTCTTTCCCACCTTTCCTCACACGCTGCTTCCCCTGTAACTTCTTCTCTTATTGTGTGTCTGCAAGACAGTCATACTCCCCTGCCTCTTCCCTGCTATCTGCCCTGGCATCAGCCAGGGCTGCTGGTGAAAGAATCTAGGACTTCACTCTCCCTTTTGATAGTTGTTTTTTTGTTTTGGTTTGGTTTGGTTTGTTTTTTTTTGCAAGAAGGGATAGTCATGTACTTTATCTTCAGGTTCTTAATTTTCAATTTCTTCCTGATATACAGAAGCACCACAGTAGGATCTCTTCATAATATTTTGAATCATACACATACTATGCTCTCATTTCAGTGGATTTACACCTGAAATGACTCTGATTGCTACGTTTTTACTCTAAGCTAATTCCTCTCTCTTCCCTCCCCCCAGCACAAACCCACCTTCTCCCCCTCTGCACCCAAGATTTGCTCTCCATATGCTTAAATAAACTACAGCCCACTATTAACCCTTCAAGGTATACCACTGCCACAGCTTCATCCCCTGGATTAGGAATAAAATAAACTGGGAGTGATGGATCAATTAATGTATAAGCATTATGTATCACTTATGGAAAGCATCTTGGGGTTTCATATTGCCATCCTACCCCTGAGAGCCAAGTTGGACTATTTTTATGCAATTCTTCACCTATGCCTCCAAGCAAAGCCAAAATAAGGAGATCTGAGTGAATACTATGCTTCACGTGGCTGAATTTAGAGAAGAGAAAAGAGAGAGAAAATAGATTAAAAATGAAATGAAATGAAATGAAATGAAATGAAATGAAATAAAAAAGCCAAACACAATCCTCATCCTTCAAAGCCCCATCATGCTTCTTGACTTAATCACTACTGGCAAGAAAGTAATTTTTTTCCGGGTAGCCAGAGGCACATTTTTATCAGGATTAGCTAATAAATCAGCAGCATTGCTAGAAAGGAGTTCAAACTCTTCTCAGATGTACTAAATAAAACCAGTCTCTGAAACGCTGGCAACTCAGTGTCTATTGAAGCTTCACTCAAATGCTAGGCTGCGATACAACAATCATCGTGATCATTTTTCCTTCCGAAGTCCAGAACTTCTATGAGTTTAAAAATGACTGTTTCTTTCAAGATGAACTCATGCAATTTGGTTTGATGAGGTGACAAGATTTCCCACCTGTCTTTTTTCCTAGGTTGCAGCTTTAAAACAGAAATGAAATGAAGGGAAATAAAGTTAGTATCTTGCTTAATTCAGGAATATGCGTTAAAGACATCCAAGCAAGATGAATTATCCCCCTCTCTCTCTCTATCTCTCCCTCCCTCTCTTCCTAAGTTTGTCTCTATGAATGCAGGCATACAGTAAAAGCAAAACTGAAACACAAGAGAAAAGATTCCCATTTATGAAATGGGAATTAAAGTTAGCACATAGATTGATTAATTACAGGTTTACATTAGAACAAAGCAAAAGAATAAAATCTCATCAACAAATCAAAATACCCCTCTACCCCCCCAAAAAAATCCTTTACCTACATGTTAACTCAGACTTTTCCTCTATACTGTGTTGAGTAATTCTCTTCAGTGGAGCTTTTACTGTTGTTATTTTTATTTTATGGAAACCTTAGATAATTTTTGCAAACACATACGCGCACACATGGGCTCACTGGCTACTCTCACTATGCCTCATCTATTAGACAAAACCTTAAAGGACCTTTCCTTCTCTGTGCTTCTTACTATTGTTTTTATTGTTATTATTAATAATTATTCTAGTGTGGATGTCATGTTTAAATGATGTCCGTCAGACCTTGATGTGGTTTCTAAGAAGCTAGTCTGAAAGGAAAGGAATGTTCGTAAGGGATACACTGATCATTGTAAATATGAGAAGGGTGTTTGGAGCGACCTGCAAGAAAGGAAGGAAGAAATACCCTATAACTTGGACTGAGTCCCCAGTCCCCGAGCCCTGAATGTTTTCCCTAGCCTGTGCAATACTGGTACTTGCGCTGTCAGGGTATATTTTCATTCACATTTCCTGAAGGTGGAGGAGAGTAGGGGAGTGAGTGGGAAAGGGGAAGAGATGCCTCCTAAACATGCCATTAAGTATAAGATTTACAACTCACCATGGCAGCTGGAAAGCTGGGAAGCCACTAATGCTGTTCCCATTGACTCTCCCTACCAGGAGTGAACCAGGCTGGAGTAGACATTGCTACTGAACCTCTCCTGTAACAGATGCAACTTCCACTCCCCCCGTGCCCCCCTGCACAACCCTTTTTCTCCTGCACTAGATCTGGAGTCACACCCTGCTTACTTCTGATTGGATCTTTTCTTTCTTTCTTTCTTTCTTTCTTTCTTTCTTTCTTTCTTTCTTTCTTTCTTTCTTTCTTTCTTTCTTTTTCTTTCTTTCTTTCTTTCTTTCTTTCTTTCTTTCTTTCTTTCTTTTTCTTTCTTTCTTTCTTTCTTTCTTTCTTT